>CM021775.1:3536878-3627804 GCA_011076525.1 Nettapus auritus
TTCCTTTCCTTTCCTTTCCTTTCCTTTCCTTTCCTTTCCTTTCCTTTTTTCTTTCTCCTACTCTCTTCTACAATCCTGGAATATATGAGGTGCTTCTAGTCCTTTAGAACTCCAAAGTTTTATTCACCCTGATACAGCTGCAACCTCTGCACTGGGTCACTTATTGCAATACCAAAATGTGCTATTCTCATTACACAGTGATCAACACAAGAATTCAGTGCTCTTAGGGAAGTATTAGTCAAGAGTAAAACATCTACTAGAATGGTTTAGAAATACCATTCTTGGAATTTGAACTGACAGGGTAAAATGCTCCAAGTGATGAAATTTCAGAGATACTTTCATTTTCAGGATTTGATATGAACCCTATGTATGGTTCTTGGAATTTTCATGTTACTCTTTTAAATTTAAATATTGACCTTTAAAAATAAAGTATTTTCTGAAATATTTAGAGTACAAAATGTAAACAAAATTACAAGATATGTAAAATACGTATAGACTCAACTACTTCAAATATTGTGATTATTTTTCTCTTCACAGCCCCATGCTGCCACGTGCATTTGCACCCATGCAGCATCAGAGCACATACTCAGTGGGAGCTGTGGCAGGAGGAAGGACTGCCCTTTGCACCAGAGTGAGCAGTATTCATGCTTGCATGAAGCTTTTTGTTCTTTTGGCTAATTTTGGATGTTGGAACTGATTTTGTTCTGACTAGTAGGGCGTAGGCAGGAAATCATTTTTTGCAACAACAGACTGATTTTCCAAAAAACTGTTGGCATAAGTAGTATCCTGAAAAGCAGCTCTGATTGTGGCACATGTTCAGCTCTGACCTTACCAAAACATGATGGCTGGAACCTGAACCACGAGATGTGGCTTTATTTCTTGACACAGATATTTTTCACAAACAAAAAGATTATCAGTAATAACAATTAAAAATTTTATTTTCATTCATATTTTTGTCTTCTGTCTGCTAAAAATAAAATTAGTTAATTTGACCTTGTCTACTGAACCAGCTCCTTTCCATATGGACTAGAGTCCCCACCCCATATTTAGGGAATGAACTAATGAGAATCATAAAGAGACAGAGACAAATTCAGGCACTGAAGATTCAGCTGTCTTCTACTCAACTGCAGATTTTACTCTGAGTCAATTTGAGAACAAAGAGGAGTGGCCAAATCTATTTTCTATTGTAGAACAAAACAAAGTGTTTCTCATCCTTACTCCTTGTGCTGAGTTTAAACTGAGTTTTGAACCCAGAAACGCTCTGTAGATGCATGTGGAAGGTGCATCTTATTTTTCAGTCCCCGTTGGAGTTGGGCACGGGCTGAAGAAGCAGAAGCAAAGCACTGGGCTCCTCAGGAGCTTGACGAGTTCAGGTAGCTACAGAGGGCAGCTACCTCCAAATGGGGATAGATACTGAACATTGTTCTTAGGACTATAATTCTGGCTTAAGTCCTTAAATTCCACCACCCACCATCCATCCTACCACCTCAGTATCATCTTGAGAATGAGGATCCTCCTTTTTTACTCTGGCTTTGCCTGTTGCAGAGTGCAGAAGCACTTCCACATTCTTTGGTCCAGGTGCAGTGGGATCCTGAACCACAGCAACATCTGCCATGTGGAGGGCTTCTCACATACTGGCTCCCGAGGAAGGAAACCATCATGTGCAGGTGGAGGTACAACAAGCAGTGTTCAGTGAGAGGACGAGAATCCCAGTGAGTACCACGGATCACTCCAGTAAGGAAGAAAAGGTGCAATGCACCTTTACAGGAGAAAAGGGGATAAGAGTTCCTTATGCTTCCTGAGACTGCAAAGGTATTACCCTAAAGCTGGTGAGATGCTCAGATCCTGTCATAACAGGCCCACACAAGCACCTCAGATTAGAAGAATGTCATTTCTGGACAGCAAACTCTCTTTCCTTCCTTTGCTATCAAAGATAATCTTCAGCTTTTATATAGACAGCTCATTCACTAGGACTTTCTAAGCGATTTCGCAAACCTTTCTACAATTCTGCCCCAGAGATAGTACAGGAAAACAAATTGGGTGAGGAGCCATATTACACTGCTCTCTTTCCTCATCTTCCCTTCGACTAAATGTTTAATATGAGCACAATCTGCCAGTGTCACCCACATGACAGTGTTCTGCATCTGTGTGGCCATATGACTGCTTAATCTGTCTGTTTCATAAGATAATTACTGAATGAGAAATTAATATTAGCTTAGCAAGTCATAGCATGTCTAAACTAGTCAAGTTCAGATATAATTTTGCAAGGAACATCGAACACGGGTCTTTGCCAATGAAGGAAAAATACTTTCATTCTTAACAAAAAGGTTCTTCACTTTTTTTTTTTTTTTTTTTTTTTTTTTTTTTTTTTTTTTTTTAATATATTTTGTGACTGCAACCAAAAAAACAGTGCTGCTACCCTGCAAACCAAGATGTGGCTGGCACCTCGTGATGTTATTGTGCTGATACAGTGTGAAGGAAAGCCCGGCCTCAGGTTTCTGCATTGTTAGCTGACAAGGGCAGTAAGGAAGATTCAAGGGCAAGGCAGAAGAGCAAGATCATCTAGGCAAACAACACCAAGCAGGCTGATTTCAAAGCAAACACGATACTATTGAAGAGTTGGGCTCTCTGATGACAGACAACATCCTTCTGGAACAGTTCTTTCTATGACTGAGTCACTAGTTTTAATGCTGATCTCTTGCTGCTCCTGATTCAGGAGATCTCAATCAAACCACTGCTCTTTGTTTAAAATTATTAATAAGGCATTTGACATGAGCAGGACTGTATATTAAAAGGATGATAAACAGTCTTTGGGAAGGGAGGTATTTTCCTTCTTTAAATATCAAAGGAGAGCAGTTCCAAAAAAACTGTGCAAAACCAACACCTGTGTCATGTGGTTCTACTAATTTAAAAAAAAAAAAAAAAAAAAGACAATTCTGCAGAATAGGAAATTTTGTGGCTCAGTTGTGGCTCAGAAGTTGTCAGATTTAATAACAAACAACACCTAAGTAACAAAAAAATTTTCCTTAAAAACAGCAAGTTGAACAACAGAAGAACCAAACTGCAAAAAGCTGAAGTAATAAAAGATTTTAAGACTGACAGTAGCATATTCTTAAATGCTATCAGTAACAGCATTAAAGGCGGAAATACAGCTAAGTGTTCTTTCATGAATATGATGCTTTCATTTGTTTTACAGTGACATTATTTTGCACAAGTGTAATGAACAATTAAAAAGACATTAAATATACAATTTAATAAAAATCCTTCAATGCAATAAATACATTTGAACATCTCTGGCCTGGTTTCACTTTAATCTCTTAGTTGGTATAATGCTATTGCATATAATAGCTTTGATCATCAGGGAATATAAATCAGATGCAGAAATGAAGTTACAACTTGAAATGATTCCAAAAAGTCACAACACCTTCCTACCTTTTGCAAGGTGTCAGAGAAAGTCAGAAACTGGAAGAAATCAAGTATCCCTATTTCCATCTAGGTAGGAAGACAAAGTATTAGGCAAAAAGCAAATATCATGTTAATTAGCATTTGACAACATCATTTAAAATACTCCCAGACAGAAATGACCAAGAAATTAATATCAAAAATCCAGAAATACACAGACAAAAAGTCATGGCTCACTATTCTTCAGTATGTGCATCCATTTTACTTCTAGCATGGGCCAGATATTCCTGACTCCACAACTTCACATACTTGACGGAAAATATCAGCAGTGAATACCAGCATAAAAGTCAAATACTAGTGTCAGTACTGTAAACTCAGTATTTTCTGCTCCACTACAAAGTTTGATGTGGGAGAAGTAAAGTGCAACTTACACAATAAAACTACCTTGGATTGCATGGTAAGTGCATCTGCACCAAATTTTATCATCAGTTTTTATGTATATATCAAAAGAAAACTTCCCTAACACCTGATTGCTTCAGGGTACTTGTATTGAACTCACAGCATATCACTTTAATTGGTTTACTGCAATGCTTTCTCAGACAAGTTCAAAGTTCTCACTGCTTCATAAACACTGCAGAGTATCCTCCAAAAGTTACTTTGTAAAAATTATTTCTCTGTTGAGGAACTCCTAGAGCTTCCCAGCAGAACTAGCTCCTTATGTACAGGTCTTGTGCAGACACGTACTGAAAGATGGATCATCTCCCAAGGGTTTTAACCTACAGAGAGAAGAAAGTCAGAGCAGCATCAGAGTACCATCATTATTCTACAGATGAAAGGCCAAAGCACAAAGGGTCGTATTTTCATTTAAGTGCATGCCTGGGGGAGCAGGAAGCAAAATGAGGTTAAATTCAAACATGTTATTTGATATCCTCAGGTAACAATGGAAAGCTATGCATAGATTAAGCATTAAAGGATTAAAATTAAATTTCTTTGAACACACCCGATAGGACAAATAAACAGCACAGCAGGTAACTGTTTCACAAGGTGAAACTATGGCAATAGCCTCATGTACTCTCAAAGCTAAACTATCCAAAATTAGTTCAACCTTCTTTTCCCTTGTGTTTTTATCTGAAATAAGTGCTACAAAGAACAGCAATAAAATCACTTTCCTGACAATTTTATATTGAACTGTGATGCCCGCTAACTGAGCAGGTTAGGGTTTTTGTATAAAAATCAAACATAATAATAATAATAACAATAATAATAATAATAATAAACTTGCTCTGGATTTTTTCTTTTTCCTTATGAGCAATGTCTTGGAAATAATAAGTCAACTGGAATTTTGGGGTTTTTCTCATGAATATAGCACCAAAAGTTAGACACGAGACAGGATTTTTGTAGTCCTCATTCATGTTAACAGAGGACATAACTTAATACAATCGACAAGATGGATAGATTCTATTTTAATCCTTAAGACAACCTAAACAAACTTCACTGCAGCCCACTGCACCTGAGAAAAGAAGCAGAACAGTTGCTGATATTGTGACAGGTTCCCCATGACTTTTTCCTGTGAAGGGCTTGACAAAAGGACAATTGTGAATTCAGGAGCATGCAGGGCCCCGGGGCTGGCTGAGATGGACACAATTGCTTTACCATGCCCAGAAGAGCTCTAAAAGGGCCACTAGTAAATCAGCACTCTGTATGCTGGGAATGCCTGGGATCAGTAATTAAAAATTGATTTTTAAAACCTTGAATGTAATGGGAATACAAAGATATGGTCCACTCATATCTCCATATTGCATCTTTAAAAAGAAGAGATTTCCCCTTATAGCAAATTCACTCTAACTTCCATACACTAGGCATGTAAAATCATAACACTTATCAAACACACTAAGTGTTGTGCACAACTTTTTATTAGACTGGTGAATGTCATGAAAAGAAAATGTTCAAACTACATGGTAATGATATTAACATTCCCTCCCTACAAGCTTTTCTGCACACCATCTAAAGCTCAGCATTACCTTATTGTAGTTTAAAACATTCAGCTTTGGCCCTGGCTTGAAAACATATGGTCCTTCTCCTTCTCAAACAAATACTGACAGATTTTTCTCGTCTTGTCCATATGAACATGTTCTAACAACTAACAGGACAGCATCCCGTATGAGTAAAATGAACAGAATGATCCTGGGACAGAGGTGAACAGGATCTGGCCTTTAAATTGCATGTATCAGGCAATTGGCCAGTTAATGACAACTGTGGGAATCCACTCAGAGTTTCTCAGTGAAACCAGAGACGCAGTTTTGCCTTGAAAGTGGTAAATGTTTTCAAACACTACTGAAGTCCAAACAAACCCACAGTTCCTGGCTTAGTCTCTTGCATCTATTTCAAGGGCGAGCTTTCTCAGACAACAACCATCTGTTTGTCCTGTGTTTCTACCAAATAAGAGGGTGTTCAAGTCTATTCCTTGGATTCTTAAACTCTGCTGCAACACCACTAATGACCAAGTAATAGCAAAAACAATCTTGTCTTATATACCAGAGAGCCAGCACTGATTTCTAGACAATTCTCATTTAACAAAACATTGTTTTTTTGCTGGAAATCATCGAACCATAATGCAACAAATGTATCACGGAAAGAACATGGCAAATTATGAGATAGTAATTTACATGAAAATAATAACTGCCCTTCACAAATGTGATTCTGGAATCTATGAGTCCTGGCAAAGTCCTGCAGCCAGCCAAAATATGTTGGAATATGAAGCTTTACAAGGCTATTTCTTTAAATTATTATCTCATCCTAAAACCAGGAAAACATCATACCATTTTTCCTTTCTCCAATCAGATTTAGTTCTTTCCTTTCTCATACCACCAGTAATGAAGTACTTGCAGTGCCCTGCATGTCCTTGGGTATCTTTTAGCTTTGGTTCATCACAGAACTCTGCCTGAACTTGGTGACCAATTCTGTTGACAACGCACAAAAAGGAAGGTGATTTAGCTGCTTTTCTCCAAGCAGGATTGCTTCTGCAAAGCTGGAGGGTAGCAGCATTGCCAGTAACAGCAGCACTTCTGATTTCAAGCTAGGAATCAGAGGTGCTGAGTAAAGTGGTACAATTTTTACTTAATCATTGTTCAGAGTAGACTCTGCTTTTAATTGATGACCTCAGATAATCTTGTGTTTAGATCATGTTACCTCAAGTGCTCTCCCTGTTTTTATCTGCTGATGCATTTAAAGACGAAACAAGTAAGCATCGGTATTGATTTTTCAATCTTTTGTAGTAGCATACGATCAGCAAAGCTTGGAGGATAACACGAGCAATAATACACCGTACCATCACCTAATGAATAAAAAGATGTACTATATCACCTGGTTCCATCAACATGGACTGATAAATCAAGATGAGGCCTGAGAGGAAAACAGGCTGGTGGAAGTTCTTGTCAAAAGGAAAACTGCTACAGAATTAGTACAAAATGGCAGCACCAAGAAACCACAGCAACGATCGGAGAGTTGCAGGGCTATGAAATCTCATTATGAGTAAGATTAGGAAGCAGGGAGTTGAAGTAGGCCATCAGAAATGATACTCAAGCAACTTGACTAATATTTCTGCTGCCTATTTTACTTGATGAGCTTATGCCAATTTGAGTTATTTTATATTATAGATAAAAATCTTTTCATATTCCTAATCCCTTCAGCAGATTAAATGTTGTTAGAAGAAAAATTTTCATCCTTACACAAAGCCTAGATGCAACCATTGAGTTTAGTTATTTAATTGAGGTTGTTAGGGTTGAAAATTGTCCCTTTCGGTCAGCTGTATAGTCAGAAGAGAAGGGCAAGGAATAGGTGGGAGTCAGGCTTTCTGAGCCTGATATACTTTTTCTGTAACCCTCTAAGTAGTCTCTTGTTTTATGCAATCCAAATAAATAGCCTGGAATGACCACATTTCAAATCACTCTCCTTTCTTAACAGAGATGGCTGAGCCAAATGCTGCCACCTACTTAAGTCTCTCTACAATACTTTTGGAAAGGAAAGTTCTAAACAGCAACATCTCGGAGGCAGAATTTGTCCTGTTCAGTCCATAAATAAAATGTCTGCACTAATGTAAAATTACCAGGGAACTAAAGTTTCTACAGCCCATGTATAAAACAAGAACTTCTTAACAGAGGTAAGAAAACATTTCAACAAAATACAATGATAATATCTGTTCCCCCCCCCCCCTCAAAAAAGAGTGCTTAGAGACATGCTTATTGTATTTTTTTTCTATGTGAAATGGTTAAAATGAACTACAGGAATTCTGACTTCAGTAGCCGAAGAAATATCACAGCCACAAAGAGCCTTCAAATTCCCTTTTCCCTCTCGCTTGCTGCCATACATTTATATGTAATACAACTGCCTAGTTATTTCCCTGGCAGGCAATAAGAGACCAAGTAGTAATTAAGTTACCTCACTCTAACGTCAGGTGTATTTTGAGCCACGGCAGTATCTCAGCATCTCACATACCTTTCATGTCCTATTGTTTAATTATCAAAGGAGCAATGAAAAGGAGAACAGGAATGAGGTGTAGATGAATATGAATTATTGAAAGTGACTAGGAAGAAAGCACTGCAGAAACAGGAGTATCTGTCATTCAAGCTCTGCATAACAGGCCTTAAAGAACAAATGAGAGAAGCGAATGTGAAAATGCTCTGACTAGTGTTTGTACTGCTCAACAGAGAGTAGGGGGTGTTTGAGCTCCCGCTCAGCTTTCCTCTCTGCACCATGGGGAGATCCAACACTGGGGCAATGCCCAGCAGTACCCAAGAGGTGCACCTGGTTTCTACACAGCTGTGTCATGTCATCACAGCTTCAGGTGGGACCTCAGGAGAGGACTGGGGAACATTGGCATTTGCCAACTCTCCTTTGTCTGACTGTCCCTTCAGCACCATTATTTCAGTTCAGAGCAGTGCATCCTGCCATTGGTTGACCCAGGGGTAAAATCTGGGTCAACATTCTCTCCTGCTTACCCCAAGGGCTTTCACACATCCACGCCAGCTACTGGCTGCCAACAACTCCTGGCCGGGCAAAGCCTCGGGACATAAGAGCAGCTTCACTGGAAAAGCTCCCCTCCCCTCAAGAGCTGAAGTATTCATTTATTTATTTAAGATGTTCTAGTTAAGATGTTTTCCGTCGCCTATCCTGAACATATAGACTGACTCTTTGTGGCTTTACCTGAATCATTCAAAGCAACTATTTTCTTTTGCTTCTTGTTAACACCCATATAAAAACTGTGGATGATTATCATGTCACTCATAGTCTCTTAAGCTCTGTTATTTATTTATTTTTTGCCTGGAAGACCAAAATTTCATGTCTTTAAATAATTCTGCAAACACCACCCCTTCCACATTCTACATATCTTCTTCAAATAATGAAATCTAAAGCAACATGAACTGAAAAATTAACACTACTTCCATTTAATCCACAATCCATGACACCATCTTTTAAAATATCTCTACAAGCATCTCTACTATCTCTACTTGATGGACGGACTACATGAATGGAGTCATTTTATGTTTTGCTTTACGCTAGCTACCTCATCATATTAGAAAACCAAACAACATTTCTGCTTTCCAGATATTAGTTTTTCTTTGCACTCATTTCTCTTCCTACTTTATGGCTGTTTTCCTTTAGATTATCCCCCTACACTGGACATATTAGTCTGGTTTTCCCCATGTTCAGTCTAATTTTATTAATGCCTACCATTTTCTCTAATCTCCCTAGCTCCATCATTGTCTCTCTTTCTATCCTCCCAGACATGTCCCTTGATTTTATCATTAATTAATGCATATTTGTAGTGTTTACAACAAAAGCTGGGTTATAAATGTGAATCACATATCCATTCGTTGCCCAGCCACTGAGAGTCAGACATTTTCCAAATCATTGTGCTGACAATTTTAACATTACAATAAATGAAACATTTTTCTGATTATTTTTCCTCTCCAGTATTTCAGCAATTGCAGATGACAAATCCTCCTGACTTTCCAGGAGAGGAGAAGGTAGAGCATACAGATTGAAAACAGAATGACCAGTTTGCAAGAGGTAATGGCTCAGAATGTCAGCGTTGGGTGGGAAAGCTCACAAGGGGCACTTGTATGTTCCTAATTCTTGTGCATGTCAAGGCAGCCCCCTACTGTACCTGAAAGTAATTCAAAAGTTCCTCTTCATGAAGGGCTGACAAAGGAGCCAGAGACCAGGGAAAAGTGGAAAATACCATTTTAGTGGATAGTGTCCATCTTTTGTCAGCTGGACAGGAACCTGAGCAATGCTATAGGTTTTGTACTACTGAAGCTTTTTATTACTGAAACCTTGTAGTTCTGCAGGCTGAGAGGGTTTGCTAATGCAAATTTCCTAAATAAATAATTAAATAAATAAATAGGGAAAGAGCTTGTAGGGAATAAAATGCAAACCAAGGGCTTACTTTTGAAATAGGTTCTAATTCAGCTCCTAATTCACTTTTGAAATAGGAACCTGCACCGTGAATAACAAAGAGTAGTTGTTGTCAGATAGAATGAAAGATGGGTCTGAAAAGGGGGTTTGAAGAAAAAACTTGGGTTCTCACTCAAAGTTGGGTTTTAAAAAAATGTTCAGTGTTGGCCTGATAATGTTATCACCAAAGGAAATGAAGGAACTCTCAGAACCACTGCAAGGAGTGAAAATTCTCTCTTTTCCTCTCAAACAAAAAGTTAAACAACTATTCAGAGCCCACTGGATGGGGATATTCCCACGGGTTTTAAGAGGCCAAAATGTAAGCAAATGTAAACATAGTCTTTTTCTATTAGTTTTATACTACGGTCAGATCATAATATCTTTGTATTTAGCCTGAATGAAGCTAGCATTTCATTGATTAAAATAGATACAGATCTCAATGAGGATCTAGTTAAATTATTAAAAAGAGCTTAAGGGTACTTTTTAACAAGTGGGTGGTACTATATGCACAACAATGCCTTTTATGCATATTGCTTTTTAATGCAAGGCCTCAAGCCTTAGGAAAAAATATAATTAGAATGATTTTTTATTTTATTTTATTTTATTTTTTAAAAAAATTAATGCATCATAAATGCAGAGCTGGATTTGTATGGTAATTCAGTTGAGCAGTATTGTATTAGGAAAAACTAGATGAAGTAATCAATCTCACCAGTAACAATAAAAATACTTTCAGACCTTCCTTTGTTACTTTTAAATGATTTGAGATATAAATCCTAACAGGAGAGAGGAAAAAAAAAATCAACAACATTCGGTATTCAAACCCACCTCACCTGCTTAGTGATTCACATTTTAATCTGAGAGTTCGTCACAGTAGCTAATGTAATTTTAACACAGTTTCTGTTTTCCATTTGAAAACTGAAAGCATTGCTGTATTTGACTCTTGAGCTATACGACTTTAGATAATCAATCTGACTAGTAACTTATGCGCCTATTAAAAAACAGTCTTCTCCAGCACAGTTAATTGAAGATCAACTTTTTAATACCTCCTGTCCTTCTCCCTGTCTGGGAGCTTGCTGTTCTGTCTTAGTAACAGAGTTCTTCTTACAAGACCACAGGAGTTATATTTATTTGATTTATGACTAGGAAACAAAGGCACAGAGATATTAAGTGATGTGTCTGGGATGACAAAGAATGATTTTCACAAAGGCAAGAAAGAAACCACTTTCTGTCATAATCACAATATTATCTTTTCTCTTTCAATACTGCATCACCTGATGGCAGGCATTTTAATGTGTACAGTAAGTCAGGTGTGTGTTTATGTACACAAATGCTCGTGATCCCATGAGCTCAGAATCAATTGTATTCACAGGCATAAATATACTCCCAGGTGAGCATTCACTTAAGCAAGTAACAACAACATTCAAGCCACTTGAAACTCCACTTGAAACTTCCAGTTAAGTTTCTTCAGATTTTCTTCCTAGCCAATTTGCATCACCTTCTTCTGCCCATTTTCTTCTTCTAATTCTGAAGTGGGTGCTGTTTATCCCTACCTCATGGTGGCACAAATACAATTTATTTTTTACCTACCCCTGTGAGATAGCTTCTCAGTGAGGCAAAGGTTTCTCTTTCTTATCATGTCTCTTGTTACCGACTACAGAAATGCATGGAAATGGTAAAAGAAAAACAAAACAAAACAAAACAAAAGCTACCTCGGTACTCAAAGGACAGTCAAATATCAGGTTTCGGAGGGTCTTTGGAAATAGCAGAAAGTACACCTGTATATTTGTATCATGTTCTACCTATTGGGCATCTGTGGTAATTCAATGATCCTGAGGTCAGCCATTGAAATGACCCTTTTACTATCAGCCATGAAAATGGTGTGATTCATAAATGGCTTGGAATTTTGAAATGAAAAGCAGTGGGTGAAAAATAAAGAAGTTTAAATGATTTCCAATTTTTATCTTACCAAACGATGTCAAGATGTTCTCTACTTCAACAGATACATCAAGACCCACAGTCTAAATCTGCCTGCAGAGTAAGATAGAAAATGAAATGCTTCTCCCAAAGAAATCTTCCATTTATTAACAACAATCTCATCTTGATTATCACCAGGGACTGTGTTAATTCCCTCAGTTGCTAGGATCTCTGTGAGGACAAAAATGCAGACCACCATTTTTTTTTTTCCCTGATGTGTATGCAGTTAGATAGATGTGCCCTTTCATTTGGACTCAAGGGAGGGAAGGTTGCGTGTGTTTCCTATAAAAATTTTTGGCACCTCTAAAGGACCAGTGCTCAGAGATGGTAGAAAAACTTCTTCCTGAAATGCTCAACTAGTGTGTATTGCTCAGGTGAGACTGATCACCAGAACTGATATCTGGAGGGAATTAATCTCCAGATCAGGTTATGAAAGACTTTAGATTGCCTTCCTCTGAAGCATGACTCTCGGATTACCTGGATGTTTCACTTAATCAGTCTAGGTGGACAGATAATAGCACTCAGCTCTAAGCCATAGCATTCAGCTCTGTTTCATCTGCCCATGCCACACAACATTGTAATCCCTTAAACCTAAGTGATTCAGCCCTCATGTAAAAAATGCTTTGGGATTGACATAGGAATGATTATCCATTTGCATTTAGTTTCCCTGGGTACTATCCATTAACAGGTACAATTTTCTAAACAGTCCAGAGAAGATGAGTAGAGAAAACTTCAGAAAATGTAACTGAAGTTAATTCCTAGATTCAGTCTTTGTGCATGGAGAAGAGTGAAAGGACACAGAAATGTGTGCATTACATATCATTAACTTCATTACCTTTATATATCTAAATAATGCTTTGAATAATTCATTGGCTTTAGTGGCATTTTGTCTACTGAGAAAGGGCTTGTTTGGCTTTCATCAAACTCAACAAAGAAAAAACAAACAACTTTCACAGTGATGGAAAGAAGGAAGAAAACACTGCCAACAATACACGTGACTCAATAAATCAAGGGTATCCATTGCCTGATTTACCACATACTCCTGGGCGATTGCTAGCATTATTCTACTGGAATCAATAATTCTGCAACTCGCTAAGGCTTGAATAATGAAGAGGTGAATCCAGCCCTTTACTGTCAACTTAATTATCCAAACAAACTAGGCATTTGGCAAGAAAAGATATTTCTATTGTTCCATAAAGACAAATTATGAAGGAATAAACAGGAACATGAAGCTAACATTGCTAAACTGAATAAAATATTGACATAAATCCTGAAAGTTTACCTTGCAATGTGCAATACGATAATTAAACTAAGAAAAGAAAGCTAAGCTCTTCTTTATGCCCAATGAATAATATTAGGATCTGAAAAGACATTGAATTTTCATGTAACAAGGCTATCTAAATCCATGTACTTCCAGAAGTTTTAACCACCTGTGAACACAATGGAAGAATTTAAACTAATTTTGAGTTTTAAAATGCTCTTTTCAATTCCATGCCAATTATTTTGCAAATAAAGGAAAAAAAATATTTTATTTATCATAGGAATTCATATGGCATAAACAAAAAGAATCTGGGAAGGGACAGGTCTATACATTGACTGAGGCTTAAAGAATTAATCTTCACAGACAAAAGGCTGCATACTCAACATATTAAAAAACAGCACACAATAATTTAGTGATGAAATTGCACCAACTGAAGATTGAGCACTCAGTTAATTCCTAAGTCAATGAATGAAGACAGTATAGGTTTTTAAATTTCTTTCATTCATATTTTTTCTCCTTTATATGCTTGTTTCTTCTGTGCATTCATATTTCCTTAAATAATTATTTTGATTTACACTTTTGTTTTCTGACTTTAAAAGCCTGAAATGCATCCTCTGGTATAGATGTCAGGAAAAGTAATTATCTTTGTGCTGTATTTAAACATTACAAAAAGCCTGGTTGGGAAGAAAGGGAGATTGACAACACACTGCCGTTATAAAATTATTTGCCTGCACCCTGCAGAATGATTGGAAAATCTGAAAGTACATACAATTTCCAAGTGTACAGTCTACTCCTTTTTGAGATTGTCCATTATAAACAGCCATAATTAATCCTAAATATATATACATATATATATATAATACCTATATATACATACATAATCAGAGTTTTATCTCCAGCTCTTTTTTTTTTGCTGTTCTGACAGAGAAATACTGTCAGGTAACTAGTGCATGATCAACCCAGAAAAGCATGACCAACCTAGAAGAGCTTAGGCCACCCTCCTCTGGTTTCTTTCTCCATAGGGTCACACATGGGTCTGTGCAGCCCCCATGTACATCATCAGAAATCTAGAAAAAAACAGAGTGACAATTGTGGCATTTCCACTAAAATACCTTCCTGCTGCCCAGCATTTTTTCACAGATTTTCCATGGCAGAAGTTGGATCTAAATGGTGGACCTTCCTTGCTCGACTTTTTTCAAATTCTTTACACTTTTGGACACCACAATATTCTGTGCCAATAAATTCAAGTTTTATTATGTCCTTAGTGAAAAAAAAAAAAAATAAAAAAAAAATGTTGCTTCTGTATATCTATATTCTATATATATCTGATGCTTGATCCAGGATTCTGGCACAATTACAGAGAAAAAAAAAAAAAAAAAAGCAGGAGATAAAACTGCAGGTAAGCAAGGTATTAGAGCCAGTGACTTTCACTGTTTTTCCCATTTTCTACTGCAATTAACCATTATCAATACCTAAATGCTAATGTCATAAATAACTTCATTATCCTACTATATGGGAAAAATCTGTTCACTTCAGTGGACATCTTTACGAGATTCTCTTCTGCATTTTACAGGGACACGATGATAACCGCACCATCATACCCACACGGTTACAAGCCAGCCTAGTAGATCTCCATTGTGCATTTTTAAATTTGAATTTCATCAAATACCATACAGCTAAGATTAGGCTTTAACCTTGGTTTACATAGGGCTAGGCTTTGTCTGGTCTAAGACACTACAGTAAAATGGCAAAAACAATAAGGGGAAACAACGGAGGAGACAGGAATGTCATTCATGTTAACATATAAATAAAGCATATGGAAACCGCATTTAAGGCATAAAGGACACATAAAAGAAGTTGATATGACCAGATGGCTAAGGAGCAAGGAGAGAGCAATTCCAGAAACTGCAAGGGGAATTACAAACAGAAAAAGAGAATAAAGATTATAAAGCTCATACTGAATAGGGCAAATGCAAGGGAAATTTAACAGGAAAACTACAGACGTAGTTATGAAAAAGAAAAAATAAATAAATGTAAAAGCAAGTCAGCAGAGGTTTGGATTGAGCCAGAAATATGATTTCTCACCTGGGGAGAGACTTCAATTTTGTGGTCTTGGCATTAAAAGTTTTAGAAGCTGAAATATTAAGGAAGATCTCCTATAAATACCATAGCAGGATCTGGGAGAGCAGAAGGCAGAGGCTGGCCAGAGAAGTAGGACAGGTCGAGGAGTAAGTTATATATTTAAGACCTTCAGAGATGCGTTCAGGGCTTGGCTTCCTCAGACACCAAATAAAGCATTTCCCTTTTTGGTGTCTTCATTTTCTGCTAATAAAACTAAGATAAAAATATTTCTTTCCTTTCTGTCTCATTTATGAAGACAGATGGCTCTTAAGGACTGACAGACAGATACTGATATGGTTCTAGTTCTGGCAATGAGGTCCTGATCTAGCTACAGACAGAGCTGCAAGTCCCGCTAAAACAAATATTAGGGTGCCCAGTATTGGAGATGAAGTTTTAAACATTAACAAATATGTATTTTCTGTTAAATAAGTATAATACTCAAATTACTGAATTATGTACAAGATTTACTCATTGATTTGGATTTATTCACCTTCTTGTCAGCCAGTTTCAGAAATATAACCTTTAGCAAAACCACACAAGGGCTTCACAAGGTGAGAAGGAAATGCTAATTGGTTTTATCCTTTTGTGAAACAATCCATCCAAAGTTAATTAGAATAGGTTTGCTTTTTCTTTGCAAAAATAATCCATATGAAAGACTGATAGGCAGAGCAAACTGCATCTTGCACAAAGGTGGTAGGATTTAAGTGATTTTGAGCTGTGCTCCCAGAACTCAGTTGCCTTCAGGCATCTATCTGGTCTTTCTCAGTAAATGGCATAATTAGGGCCCGAGTGTAAACCCCAGTGGTGAAGCCTGATAAGAAGTTAATCTTCTGGGCACCACGTGGGCCAAGAGAGATGTGCCAAAAGGTCCAATTAGCAAAGGTTTCCCATCCTAGGCTGCACCACAGCATCGCTCAGCACTGATAAACAGCTGTGGGATTTGCTTCCGAGGTGCCTCAGTTCAGCCGTGCACAAGTCCCACAAACATCACAAGGGCAAAGAGCTCAGTGCAAGCAAAGGGCACCACCTGCACCTTGTACCCACTGTGCAAATGGCACAAACACAGCTTTGTGAGTCAAACACAACCACTTCTCCTTCATACACACAGTGGGACACAAAAGTCCTATAGGTACATACAACCCTATAGCAATAGGATTTAGGTTTAGGGGTTTCAGCTGCACTGGGTATAAACTAAGGCATTTGTTACTGAATGCAGGAATACTACTGAGGGCGCTTGTCATTAAGATCTGATCATAGGCCTCTTGAACCTGCTGACTGAGGCCAAGCAAGCAGAATACAGGTCAAATCCATGTCATCCCAATTTTAGGTTGAGGCAACCCAAGACCTACCCAGCAGTACAGAACCCAAAAACATTACAGCAAGCTCAGCCCCCCCACAGCCATGTATGAGAAAGTGAGGAGAGGGTTGTGTGTGATTTCCCATTGTCTCTACAGGAGAGAGGAGAAAGTTCCTGGCTGTTGGAAAGCACCACAGAGCTGCAAAATAAAGTGATCAGCACCCCTATTCTGCAAGCCAGAGACCCTTTATTTTTTGGGGGGGAAAACACTTCCTAGTAGCTGAAGGAATGCTGAGGCCCAACACCCATGGACCCAACAAACTTTCCTCTAGGGATATTTAAGAGCACATCTGTTTCAAGATGGATGCAGGACATGGAAACTTCTCCCGAGGAATCTGACTGGAGCCGCCAGAGCAATTGTGGGATGACTTCAACAATTGCAGGAGTTAATAAGGATTAAAATTTTTTTATTAAGCAGGTTCACCAGAATTTACTTATTGCTCAACCTGATTAGTCGGAGACTGTCTCTGTGTTCTTACTCAGTTGCTGCTTGCTGCCTGCTGAATAGACGGAGGGATGCTGGAGAGATTATTTCTAAGCCCTTCCCCCTTCCCTCTCCCCTCCTCTTCCAGGACCACACTGACAGTCCCAAGGGAAACAGAGGAGAGACAGGGAGAGGGCAGGATCCTGTAGCTCTCACTCAGCACATTTCACCAGGAAGCCCCACGAGTCCAGGAGAGGAGCTGCCACTTAGGACACTGTCTCCTTTACAAAGGCTCTATTAGTACAACATACATTATACCAACATATACAAATATTCACCCCTTCCAGGGAAGAAGCAGAGAAAGAGAAAAGAGACTTTGATCTCCAGAGTGCTACAGTGTTTTTTTTTGTTTTGTTTTGTTTTTTTTTTTTATGTAATCAATATCATAAAATATCCCCAGGTCTTTCTGCTGGATTGTAACTCAGCTGATCAGTTTACGGCATGTATACTTCACCTGCGGCGAAGGCAGGCACCGGGCAGCAGCCCGTGGCGTGGTGGTAAGTAACTCTGGGGAAGTTTCCTTGGGATTTTTGCACTTTGCTGACTTGGGGTAATAACTGCCTGTGAATCTTCGGAGATTATAAACAAAACCAGGGATTTGTTCCTGAAAGGATGAAGGGGGGGAGGTTGGTAATGTGTATTTCAATTGCTTTTTTCCCTCTGAGCTGATAGAATACTTTGCTTTCTGTCCATGTAACAAAGTTTTCCATAGGGTGGGCAAACATCCCCTGTATTTTGCCAGGAATTTGACTGGGTAGATAAGAACACTTTTCATTTAAACAGCACTTTACTCTTAAAGCATTTTACAAACATCTATTAGTTAATGCTCACAGTGCCCCGGAGAGGCAGGCAAAACAGGCGAGTAGTGAAAGGAAGAGGAATTACAATCTGAGCATTCAAGTTAAAGCAATTAAGAACTTCGCATCTAGCTGACAGCAGGCAATTGACCAGTCTAATAACTATTAAGAAGCTTAGTTGAGTTAGTGTGTATTTAAGGGTTTATAGAAGCATGAGAGCCATGTGCCACCCACCAGAAAAGGCAGGGATCTAGCAATGACACGATGTGTTGGGAGAAGGGACCGATCTGTTCACATTTGGATTTGCAGGCATCCGACCCTTTGTGATAATTATGAATGAGGCTTTAGCTCTCCTCCGTGTCTGTGTGTTGCCAGACAACCAATGAGGCTGCCAAGCAAATCGCGTTCACGGGCTGCAGATTTCAGGAAGAAGCACAGAGGTGACTTTTACTCACACACATGCACTCACTAATTTTGTGGTTTAAGAAAGTAGCCTGAAGCACCCTTTCTCTTGCAATAACTTCTGCTATGTTTTCTCCTTCTTCACCTGTCTTTTGACTGACAGATAATCCTGGTCTGATGCCATTTCGGATGTCCCAGTGAGAACTCTTAGAGATGCCTATTCTCTCCGGAGGCAGTGACCAAGACTATAGTAACATTAGCTATGCTTCTTGTAATTCCTTGAGCCATTTCTTTCCTGTCTCTGTTGAAACTCCTTCTGTCAAAGGGGTTCATTACCAAAGAGCCAGGAGGATTTACCACCCCGATCAAGTCTCTGCAGTCGATCTGAAGACAGAGATCATGATAAATGTTGGAGGCATCAAGTACCTGCTACCCTGGAGTACTTTAGATGAATTTCCCCTGACCAGACTGAGCAAACTTAAGCTTTGCAGCAGCTATGAAGAAATTATTCAGCTGTGTGATGATTATGATGAAGACACGCACGAATTCTTCTTTGACAGGAACCCCAATGCTTTTGGGATGATTGTCAGCTTTCTAGCAGCAGGGAAGCTGATGCTCTTAAGAGACACGTGTGCCTTGTCTTTTCAGGAGGAGCTGAGATACTGGGGGATTGAGGAAACCAACCTGGAGAACTGCTGCTTTCGAAAACTATTTCAAAAACTGCAGGAGTTGGCCGAGGTACGGAAAGAAGAGGAGCTCCGGAGGAGCAAAGAAGCTGCGTGTGTCTTAGATGAGAAAACCAAATTTGGACAGTTTATGAACAGACTCAGAGATATGGTAGAAAATCCCCAATCAGGACTCCCAGGCAAAGTCTTTGCTTGTCTCTCCATCCTCTTTGTGGCCACCACAGCTATAAGCCTTTGTGTTAGTACAATGCCAGATTTAAGAGCTGAAGAAGACAGGGTAAGTAAGTCTTTTATAACTAATCTAAATATAGAATTAAAAGAAATTTGTTTGCTTTGCTAGGTATACATCATTAGAAAGATGAAACAGATACAGAAAATCCATAGCATTGAAGTTCAAAACTCAGTAATGAAATGGTCTTCAACAGAAAATGCAATAATAGCTTAAAATCAGTTTCAAAATGATATTCAAGAATAATGTTAACAAAGTACTTAACTAATTGTGATCTAAAATACAGGAAAGTTTTTCTGAACAGAATAGACATTGCAGCTCTATAATACAGAATTAGTTTTCCTTCTTAAAAAGGATTTGCTAGTGTAAGTTATAACCTTGTTACACTGAGACACAAACTCACATTGTAGAGTTTTCAACATGTTTTACTCTCTGTTATAAGCAATCTCTTGTTTGGACACATCAGCAAAAGAAATGTTTTCCTATGACAGCTTTACTTTTAAAAACAGCCTGATGTCTTCCCTTGTGTTAACTAAGTCAAATCTTTCAAGAGGAAGAAATATTCATTACTTTCTTCCCAGAACAATGTTACATTTCAATAGTTGCATAAAGATTAAAGGATAAGAGATACATGAATAATTTTCACAGAAACTTATACTTAAAGCTGGGCCTCCAAAAATCATGATTCCATGCTTATAGAACTTTATATTTGCCCACATATATATGTATGTATTGTAGGAGTAATGCCAAATACTAGGTGAACAGCTAACCACATATAAAGCCTTTTCTAGTAAATCATCCATAGTAATTCAGAGCAAATAAGTCATGTCTGTAGCATACATGAATGATCTTTTCTATAACATTGCTGTATTTCAGCATTATAAAGATTTGTTATTCTAATAATAAGATGGAGGAAAGTAAAAATCAAAAGTTATTTCAGATGTAGCAATGTTCAAATTTATCAAATAACCCTGACTAGTCTGTTTAATGAATCCTTCACTTCATTTGCAGACTGTCTTTCCAAAAGTGGTAAGCAAAATTGGATTAAATAAACTCCTCATCCCACTAAGATAAGACACTCCCCAAAGTATTGTATATTAATGAATAAAGACATTTTTACATTTGTAGCACAGCATGGTGTACACAACAATACATATATATTTTATTTCACAAGTAGTAATTCAAAACAGCATAGTCATGGTGAAGATATGTTATGATATGTGATGTCTTTCAATAAAGCTAAGGACTGTACAGAAGGCTGAAATTCCCTGTTCTATTCAACTCCTTAAATATTAAGTTATATTTGCATAGGAAAACTATTACATTTCAGTGATAAGTCTGTTGCTCTTGCAGCCTTCCACAGCTATTACTTTTGGCAGAAAAAAATGTTACCCTGTTCCAATGCTTCTTCCGAGGAAATATTTTAAATATAGAACATCATTCTTAGAGTTAGATGCAAAAACATTACAAACTCTGCTCTAGGAAGTGCTTCTCACTAACTTTGTTAATGGAAGCAGTCTGATGGATTTAATTTTTATTTTACAAGCAGTGCAGAAAAATATTTTGTAAATACATTTAATGGGAAAAAGAAAGAAAAAGAGCACATAATATTCAGATCTCAGGCAGATGAAATATGTTTTGTGTTTTTGAAAATAATTAACCACATTTTAGAAAGGGAAGGATGTTCAGGTTTATATATATCTGTTAGCTGAATTGTAGCTACTATCCCTAGACTTTCTATAAAACACTGACAACATTACTTCTTAGAGATTTGCATAAATATACTTTAAAAACAAGCAAACTGGACTGAAACAAACTCAAAAGCAGGACTGCTTAATGTGCGGGGGAAAGAATGAAGGATGAACTTGGCCAAGGAACAGATTTGTCCAAATAGTTGGAAACATCACATAATTTACACTTACATCACCAGGCTGGTGCACCTTGTCAGTGTGTCCCAGAAACACAGAACAGAGTATTGAAAGTCCTAGTATTTGAACCATTTAAAATTATGCCAGTGAAAATATAGTGGAATATGTGGGACAGAATACTCACACCTTGTAGAAAAGCACAGAATATGAGCTGCCAAATATTTTCCATTCCTAAATTTTCAGCCTGCAAAACCTAAGATTTTATTAATGGGGTTTCTGAAGAGCATCTCAGCTACAACTAAACAAATAACTCACAGAGCTTTACTGATTAAAAATATGACTTG
Organism: Nettapus auritus; assembly: GCA_011076525.1. Lineage (NCBI taxonomy): Eukaryota > Metazoa > Chordata > Aves > Anseriformes > Anatidae > Nettapus > Nettapus auritus. The sequence goes on from CM021775.1 coordinate 3,558,260, forward strand.
GTTGTGACTGAGTCACACCCAGGGAAACTGCAACTCTGCACTGAGATTAGGTACTCAAATTGTTCACTGGCTGACCTCTGAAAATGACACACAGGATGAGGCCATATTTACCAGCAACCTGGGACAGGCATGCAACACCTGAAATGTTGGCACTGGGGGCTGAATTTAAAGATCACCTGACATCCTTTTGCCCAGAGTCAAAAAAACAGTCAAATGCCTTCAATCAAGTTTCTGCACAGCCTGTAATTCCACACCTGACCCTAAAGATGCCCTATCCTGAGGTTTATTCATTTCTGAGGTAAAGCTTGACTAAACCTCTATGCATAAATGTGCTGAAAGTATTTTAAGAGTCCATATTACAATGTCTTTAACACTGGAAATGGAATTTATCCATTCTGAAATACAAATAAAAAAGGCTTTACCTCTGGCGAATAAGAATCACTGTAGGCTCCTTTTTCACATCATCACTGCCACACTAAGAGAGGGAGAAATGGCTAGGTTCCAGCTCAAGGAGAAGAATCAGGTTTAAAAAAATAAATTAAAAAAAAAAAAAAGAAAAAAGAAAAAAGAAAAAAAAATAATACAAGGTGACTTCCACTTCACTCAGAGGCTTGGCTGATCCCACCCTGCAGGCACACAAAATCACAAAATCGCTTGTTCTTTTAGCAGCTGCTAAGCCAGGGTTGGTTTGAGAGGAAGAAGAGCTGCCCAGGCAGGCAGAAGAGCAAAGAGGAGTCCTCACCACCCGAGAGAAAGTGAAAAGTACTGTCTCTGGGAAAGGGATGGCAAGGAGCCAAGGCAGGAGCATCCGCACCAGGGCAGCCCAGTCACCCTGGCAACCCGAGGGGAGGGAAGGAGCCGTCAGCATGGGCAGCGGAATGGCAAGGGGGGGCTGGCCTAAAGATAGACATCAGGCCAAAAGCAAAATATAGAGCAAGTTACTAAAATTGACACCACGCACATCCCCGAGAATACTGCAGATGATATTTAGGAACTTCCTCGTTAGAAAGATGAAATAAAACCAGAGATAGGTGAAGCAAACAATCCTGTAACTATATATCATGCAAGTACGTGATGTGAAGGGAACAGCCCCAGGCAGAGGAGGTCAAAAGTTTGGGAAAACTCTAGAGAGGTAAAATTGTGAGGCTCTAGTGATCTCAAGTTTAAGCCTGATCGTGACACACGTGTATAAATGAATCTATCATACACACTGCTAAGGAAAGACAACAAACTAAGTTATCTGCATAAAACAACTGAAATTTCACATACAATATCCATACAGCTTTATCTAGGATATTTGCAGCTATTCCTTATGGAGAGCAAACTGTCTTCAGTAAGGAAGCAAATACAACATCACCAAAATGTGGTAATCACGGCACACGGGTACATAGAGGTAGAAAAGAAAGCATATTTGGCAGCAAGGAACTCTGTTATTATTGATCAAAACAGGTATCAGCTGTAAGCCTGAGAGAACTGCAAAGCTTAATTCAATTTAGGATCAGAAAGCTGAAGCAACAAAATCTACATTTTCCTCAAAGGAAGGAATTAAGATGAGTCTGGTAGGGTCCAAGTAAAAGTCCCATCAAAGTCCCCGCAGAAGTCTCCCACATAAAAATTCAATCAGGATCCAGGGGGTGTAACTGAAATAGGCACTGCTCAGCACATCTAATCTGAAGGGAAAGAAAACATCATTACACCTGTGAATTATGGAACAAAACCAATGCAGAAGGGTTTGGACAGGAAGATGTGCTTCTTTGAAGCACTCTTGGGATTTATTTATTTATTTTTTGGGAGGGGGAAAGAGATTTCTTTTAATGAGTCCCTAAAATTGGCATCCTCTGGAGAAATGACTCAGCAGAAAAGGTACAGCAAGGACTTTTCTTCAAGAAATGCAAGCAAATTAGGGTTGGGGAAAAAAAAAAAAAAAAAAAAAAAAAAAAAAAAAAAAGAAGAAAAGGAAACCCCAGGTATTTCCACTCCCTTTCCCTCAGCACTGGTGGCAATAACATATTTGCTCCTTATGCAGAAGGCTCCAAAAATTCACTTATATGACATCTCAGTTAAGAGAGAAGGAAATATTTATTCTCTGTTCTCCCTCTGTTCTCCTGTGATAAATGAGTGGTCCGACCTTGTTACTACTCATTTTTATGTTTTCTCTTAAATTATCTTGATAGGCCTATAATTGCTTTAGGTATTGTACATAAGCTAATGAAAGAGAACCAACAACATAGAAAGCAACTAGGATTGCCAGGCCTAATGAGTTTATCTTCAAACTTAGTATATTCATTTGCTGAAGCTCCAGTTCATGGGGTCATTTGATTACATGGAAATCTAACTATTTTTAAAAGACTATGTTTTTGGTCACTGATAATACTGAGAATCCAGAAAACATGAACAAAAGTGGAAAAAAAACACAGATATACATAATAAACAAGACCATTTTTCTTTTCTTTTATTTTATTTTTTAATTCAACATAATTATTAGAATCATAGAATGTATCCCAGAATGGCTTGGGTTGGAAGGAACCTTAAAGCCTATCTAATTCCATCCCCCTGCCACGGGCAGGGCCCCTTCCCACCAGCCCAGGCTCCCTCCAGACCCATCCTGCCCGGCATTGGGCACTGCCAGGGATGGGGCACGCACAGCTGCTCTGGGCAACTATTCTGGAGGCCTCGACTTAGGTTTTTCTGTGCTTGATGTTGCTGCTGCTGTCTGCATCACTCTGAAAATGGCCTATTTGGCTTGTAACTTAGAGGAAACTGCCCAGAAACACATTTTCTTTAAAAGTGGCATTACAGAGTTTTATAGGAGGAAAAGCAATTTATTGGTCTTCCTGTGAAGAGAAAGAAAATCAGACAAGACATTTGTTTCACCAGGGTTACTATCGCTGCAGCTAAATGAGGCAATTAGAAAACGTCACATTGACTTGCACTTAACCAGTTCAGTATGTGAAGATATGTGTGCAAGAGATATATCCTCAACATTCAAGCTATTAAATCCATTGTGAAGTCATTCTAACATTATATGCCACCCCTGCCCATGACCTGCAGATAACATTAAATCTCGCTAGTGCACTTATTGAAAGAAAACTTGAAGGACTCGGGAATGACTGGAGAAGATAATAACCCCTACAGAGAGTGTCACTGAGAGGTGTGCAAACACAGTCCTACTGCTCACAGTCTGCAAAGATAAGGCTTTTCATCAAAGTGTAATTTGGCCAACTGGTAGAAGCAATCACCTTTGTTAAATAGGATATGACAGCTGAATTTTGATACCCTTGGCTACTAACTTTATAGCTTTTAAATAACAGGGTCTAAACACTGATCAAAAAAAGAAATTTCTAGCTGAATATCCAGGACAAAATGATTCTTTCTGAATAATACCTTGTTTTCATTGAGTATTTAAGAGCACTATTAATGAAGTGGGGCGCTATTTAGACTTTATCTGACCAGCAGGGGTATTTGACAGTTACTCTATGTTCAAATTTATCTTCTAATACAAGGTACATGTCACACAAAGTATGGCCCAGAACAACTTGCTCTACTGCAAAGAGATTAATGAAGTTCTGAATTTCAGAATCACTTTGAATGCTCATTTAAAAGTGTAGACCAAAAAGGCACATGTGTACATGCCTATTTACAAATATGTTGGTATATACATTTGACTTGAAATTTCTTGGAACAAAATAAAACTGGACACACTTTGGTTTTATTGCATCTGCCCAAGAATTGTTCTGGCTTTTTATCAGAACACACACTGTGGACACTCACTCGCCTAAATTATCTAGTCATTCAGTACAGTTCTGATTTCTTCTAACCATTTCAATAACAAATTAAATTATTCCAACATTTTGAGATATGAAAATGTGTTTCACTGAAGCACCAAAAAAAAAATCTACTAGGTGCACTTAGCACAGGTTGAATTAGTTAAACAACAATTGAATAAAGATATAAACATAAGCTGTGAAAAAAAAAAAAAAATCAAACAAACAGAAATTTAAATATTAAAGTATTTTGATATATACATATTATTGCATTATGGGACATACCTGGTTTTGAAGTTTGCATACCCTTACATTAATGTCAAAAGTTTAGACCTTGATATTGGACCATTATGTTAAGACACTCATTTAACAGTTGCATGTTATTAGTGATTGTTTTCAAAGCATCCACAAACAGCATTGCATACTTCAGCATTAAATATAATATATACAACAACACTGGTGAAGCCTAGACTACTTAAGCCCTGTTCTACATAACCAGAGAGGGGCACCAGAGGGATAGATGCTGCTGAACATCCCTGTCTCAGCTCACATCCACTGCCACAGAGAGCAATTTTCTTTAGAAGCTCTGGACACTACATTTCAGTGACTAAATGGATTCTGCATGGTTTTCAGAAGCTGTCTCTGCCAGCACAAGGTCCAATGTTCAGAAGGCACAATTAGACATTATTAGTTTGCCTTATGTTCATCCAGCTTTGGCTGTATCCCAACAGCACTAAGTCTCCCAGCTCTGCACGCTATCCTGGGTGGACCCCCAGCTGTTCTAGCTGCTCTGCAACAGGCAGGCAATCAACTGCAACTCAATGTGCTGGCACATGTGCTTCTCCCTGGGAATCATGCTTTCTTCTCCTTTCTATGCTTTCAAGTTTGCAATAGCCACAATGGGAAAAACCCTGCTCACTTTCCTCACTTGAGTCATCTCAGGGGGTTCAGCACAGATGATTACCTAATAAATGCTTTCTCTAGGAAGATGGGTATTTCCTCCCATGGAGAAGGCACTCTATCTTTGGAAAAAGCTATTTGGAATCAACACATCCTCCAAATTCATAGAAGTAAGGCATTAAGTATTAAAAATAAACAACCACCCAAATTTCTCTGTACCGTAGAAATTCCTCTTTGGATGTGACAGAAATCTCTGAGGACTCTTCAGCTTACTTCTACAGCCAAAATCAGAATCTGGTATTTTAGTTCTGAAGATGCACGAGCAGATCTAATTGCTAATTTCACTGCAGCTTCAGAGCTACGAACTGCATATGCTGTGCTTACTCCCACAGTGTCAGCTCTTCCTGTCAGCACCAGTATTTTCCCTTATAACAGTTTTAGTACGTGGGGCCCTGCTGTACGCCCTGCAGTACACAGGTACAATAACAGGTACCTCTGCTGCAAAGAACTTACGATGCAGGAGGAATGGAGCAGAGAAGAAATGGTAATAGTGCAAAAGACTTGATCAGAAATAAAACTGGAAATTGAAAGTCTTTCTCCTAAGTCCCAGACAAATACCTGTCATTTTGAGCATATTGTTTCTCACAGTTATAAAATGAAGTCTGCTAAATTTCTTACTGGAAAAAATAATGAAAAAGATAATACCTCCACATCTCTCTTTGAATACAAATGTTCTGGGGTCACCAATTGGCTTAGATCAAATTGAAATTCTTCAGATTGATTGTCACAGTGTTTGCAGAGTAAGGACCCAAGCTTAGGAGTTAATCGAAATATTTTATTTCAGTTACATTTCCTCCCCAGAGGGGATGATCTGTGTTGGATACAGAGACAAAAATTTCCCCTTCTCTATGTTCTTTGTAATGCCCACATTAATATAATCCCACTATTAGTTTAGTTTCCTCAAATTGACTAGTTAGAGCAATTGTTTTCATAAGTCCAGGTTTCTCTTCCATAAAGCAAAATGAGTGGAAAATCGTTCTGTGATCAGAATACACAGCACTTCCTTAACCAGCTCATCATTCTGTAAATCAGGTTACACTTCTCTCTCAGCAGGCAGTAAACCTTTTGATTTTATTGCATGGCTCTGTAAGCATAAATCCAAGTTTTGAAGTGATCCATAAGAAAGGGTTTTCAAGTTCTCCCTGACCATCATTTGATTCAGCAGAGCATGGTTTCATTATTCAAATAATTGCAGCAATGCGGTCGCAGTGATTCAGCAGTACCTCCAGCACTGCAGCTGGATCCCACAGCTCCAGATAGGCAGGGAACGCAGACTAGTACAAGTCTTACTGACTGAATTGTCATTTTACAGCCAAAAGAGATTTCTCTCCTGCGTCTGTTCATTTTGTGACGCAGAGTGGGATAAGAATACCTGGGAGATGGTTTTGTATCTTGCTTATACAAAGATCTATGCAAAGGTCTTGATCTGGTTCCTCTTCACCTTAATGACTTTCCAGACTTGTAGACTCACTCTGTAGACCCACTGTCTGAGAGAGAAGAACTGAAGCTTATTTTGTCACGGCTACATTACCCTGTGTTTTTATCCACGGAGGGAATTCTCTGGGGACAAGCTACAGCTCAGGATGCAGTGCCCATGTATAACCTTGAGAAGTGCAGAAGGCTGGAAAACACCACATTGCCCAGGAAATAAGTCAGCCTTGGGCTTAGAGAGGATACATACACAGCTGAATGGTTTTTATTTTATTTTTTTTTCCGGGGGCCAAAAGGCCAGCCTGCAGGAGCACTTGGCTGCAATAAGCCTCTCTGCCAGGCAGTGGGCAGCAGTCAGCCTGAGCAAACAGGCAGTGGGCAGGTCGATAGCCTCAGCACAGACTGATCCCATCTGCTGCCATTTCACTGGCCACTGGCCTCTGTCCACAATATAGCATGTGGACCAGGGAGAAGGGACTGAGCAGTAACTGGCTGTATCTGAACGTGCCAAAATAAATTGGAATGTGCCAGGGTAAGTTTAGCAGATGTGGACTGTGACCTTGCACTAAACCCGCTGCCAGGCATTTCTGGTGTGAAAGATAGCTTTCTGGCAGCTTGTCACTCAACTGCAGAGTACTAGGCAGGTCCTGTCTGTTACTGTTTAAAGCTCCAAGAGGAGGCTGAATCAAGAAGAGTCAAGCATATTGCTTTATTGAGTTCCTTCTCTGCTTCGTTCTGTGTTTGTATAGTGTATTTCTGGGTGACTGAGCACTAAAACAGCCTTTTTACTCAGAAGCAATCACTACTGCGTCTAGGGTGGATCTAGCTGGGAAGAGGTTTCAGATCCTTTCTGTCCAACACTTGTTTTATGTCAATGAGCCAGCTGGTTTCCATAAATGTACCCTGCGAATAACAATGCTTGCATGTAGTGATTCAAGCATGATTTCTAACTGGGATTGAAGACTTTTATCAGCTCAGATCCATAAGTAATATTACTTGTCTTTCTAAAGGGTAAATATCCACTTCAGAAATACTGGGGTAAATCTTCAGCAGCAGAAAACTAATCAGGAGGTCAGGTAATGATTCAGAACGGCTTTTCCCTAGCATATTTTAATTATAAAATGCCTCAGAGTGCAACCAAGCGGGTCACAAATAGCCAGTGCAAAGAAGATCCTGAGGACATGAGAACAGCACCTTGGTGCTCTTATCCAGTTATCTATAAATGGATTTATAATAATTTTTCTCCTTGTCTAGAAAATGTAAACAAGTACATTGCATATGAAAACCAAGGTGGACAGACAAGATATATATTCTGCAAGGGAGATTCTGATTCAGTATCCCTGGGCATTGCTACAACTATTGATGCATGTACGGATATTATTTTCACTAGATGAGATTTATATCTGTTGTAAGATAGGATAGTACAGCATAATTCTGAGATCTGGTTTTGTTTATTAACCTAGATGTCATTATGCATTAATTAATGTTTTCTGGTAAACTAAGAGGGCACTTGGCCAGGAAATTTATCTGATGAGCAGCACATATCTCTAGTTCATTTAGCTTGAATTCACAGTTAGGGAATAAATTTCACTTCTCTAAACTCACATGCACAGTTAAGGCCTGTGATTTAGATACAACACATCACTCTGGCCAGTGCTGGCATCAGAGGTGCTGAATTCCTGAACCTCAGATCATTTCAAAAAATATACTGCAAGAAAGTTGCAGTAAAGCTTACCAGAATCCCAACATTTTTCCCTATTAGTAATAATGCATTCTAAGCACAGTTCCTGAGTAGATCCAATTTGCTTAAACTTTTGTAAGGAGAGTACATTAAGGAAGCAAAATATAAAGAATGATTGGTTATAAACAGGATGTCGACTTGACTAGATAAACCCATGGTTCATGCAGGCTTTAAAACTGCAGACCCAGTTCTTTGCATCTCACAAGAGAAAAGGGCCAGAAAAGGCAAAAGGGATGGAATGGCTTCACTAAGGCAGGCAGAATTCCTGAAGATGGGAACAAACTACAACCTGGTCTGTGATAGAGGTCTACAGAATTGCAAATAGCAGGAAATGAGTAAATGTTAATTGACAATTTAGTGTCCTTTCCAGTATGAGAGCTAAGGGACATCAGATGAAACTAACGGGAACTAAGTTCAAAGCAAAGAAAGAAGCAAGTCTGCATGCAGTAGACAGCAGAAAAAAAGAATGGCCCAACTTTATAGATGAGAAACACTAACACCACCTGTAGTGTAGGAAGCTCTGGAGAGGAAAACAGAAGCCAGGAGACTTGTCTTGGGCACCTCTTTTCTCAGGCTTTTAGAATAGGGCACTGGGCTAACGGGACTCACTGTGACCATTCTTACTTTTTATTATAAGCCCATTATTTTCACATCTAAAGAGAAGCTAATAAAAGTATCCTAAGATGAGCATTTTTTACTGTAACACTATAAACATTCCAGTACATAACAGAACCCAGAAAATGAGCCATTACCTTATACAGCAGAAGGAAATAATGAAAAAGAAGTATGAATTGCTTATTATCTCTGGCGGCAGAGAAATTTGAAACAGCCACTTTACTTCTTTGAGGTGGTGTATAAATTTAAGAAATCATTCAATATTTTAAACCATCAGGCACAGTATATAATTTTTTATATACAAATCATTGTGTCCTTTGTTGCTGAACCAAATGTTCTTTTCATACATGAGATCAATACCAGGCACTCTTTTTATTACATTCACACCATACGTTTTAGAATTCAGCTAGAGACAAGTTCCATAAATCCTGATAAATTCTTGCACTATTCAGAAGTAAATCTGCAGGAAGTGTCAGATACTCACTGCTAGCTTTGTTCTAACTGTTCTCCCATCAGAGTCAGTGACAGGATGACTACTGATTGATGCCATGATAATGTAAAACATCTCAGAGGGTTTTGTGGAAAAATCCCACCCAAAACATTTTGTGGTCAGTTATAAATAAAGCCTCATATTCCCCTCATGTTCAATGCTACATTGGTCTGGTGCTTTTGTAAGTTCTACCACACCATTAGCCTTGGTATTTAGTGTTTCCTCTTTTCCCCTCTTACTACAATATTTGCTGGTTTGAATGAAATATTCAAAAGGACCAAGAATCTTCAAAATGACTGGTGTTAGTAACTGAGAGCTTATATAAAACATGTGACACATATTACACAATAAATACAAATATTCCTAATACATAAAACATTCACATACAAATTCATTGGAAGATATTTATCTCCCAATGTGAAATTCGTGACCGTGTGCTTATCCAAGGTCTTACACTCTTTCTAGACATTGCAAGTAGAGAAGTAAGCAGAGAGACCGAGGCCTGGACATCTCTGGTAGATATTGTATAAGGATTGTCTAACGAATAGTACAGCTGCACTATGGAATGGAGTGAAATGGCCCTGCAGCGGGATGATTGCCCAGCTGTGTTATTTCTAGGGTTCAACCTAGTCACCTCCATGCACAACTACAGTATTGCATGAATAAATCAGTTCCCTCCAAGATAAACAGGGATGGTTTTGCTGCATGCTTTCATCCTGTGTAGGCACTTCTGAAACAAACATCCTTCTTTTTCCATCTCTTAAAAAAAAAAAAAAAAGAAAGAAACCAAAGCACAGAATTCACTGCATTAATCAGTGTCAGAGACTGCGATACTCTAACTCTCTTGACTTCTGCAGAAGTAGAAGCAAAAGGGGCTGGTTTGAATCATACACTAACATTTCTCAAGTGTCTTTTACAAAGTATATAAAAAAGACAAAGTGTGCTAACAGGGGAGAACTAACCATCCTTTATATCCACAGTTCTGCACAAAGGAAAAATAAAATGCATGGTTATGTTGTTTGAAGAATGCTGTTCTGAAAAAATGAAATATGCATTTGGGAAGCTGACTGCACAAATTGCTTTCTCTAAGCACAAATAACTTCCCATGGGGATTACTGAGGCAACCAAGGTTGGTGAGAAGAAAAAACTCCCAATCAGTTCTTCCCACAGTACTCCTTAACTTACATACTCCGTTCAAAAGGCATCCTAGATCTTAACAGTTAAAATTCCTAGCAAAAATTTTTTTTTTCTTGTATTTTCCAAGGAAGGAATAGTGAAAGCTACACAATGATTTGAGAGCAGCATCACCTGTAAATGTATGAAGGTAAATAAATAGCAGATGTAGTGGAAATTCAGCCCAGTTAACAAAAAATAACATAAATCTTGATGGGACCAATGAATAATTCACAGGCCACATCACTGGAGTGACCACAGGCAGGTCTGTGAAGAGTCCATGCTGTGCTCTACAAATAATTTACAACAGAAAAAACGTGAATACTGCATAACACGATTGCTGATCACAAGCAATCTTATCAAGCCAAGTCAGCAACTCTGCAAACATCAATGCACTCTAGGTACTGTCACTGCAATGACTTCAAATAGTGCTATAACCTCATCATCTACACATAACTCTAGCAGAACTGAGTCTTTGTTACCTTTTGAGATGTCTGCTTTGAGAGAAATTATGATCTCGTTTGTCTACTGTGCAGAAAGAGAAAAAAATCCCCGAAGAGTGCTAACTCCCCAAAGAGATGAATTGTTCTGACAGACTGTATCAAAAAAATAAAAAAAATAAAAAAAAAATAAAAAAGAGGAAAAAAAGTACAGGATATATTATGATTTTACTTGGGGAGTCTCCGATATCCCAGGATCATAACATGTGATAATGATGACAGAACTACAGGCTATTTTCATATAGGTTTATATATATATATATATATATTTTTATATAGGTTTATTTATAATACTGGCTTTTGCACGTTCAGTGTCTGAACAGCAAAAAAATGTCTCAAGAATGTCTCAAGCTATAATTTTATCGAAAAGGACACTCTCAAAAAAAAAAATCACATTCAATGCAGAGTGTAACTGAACACTGTAAGCAACTTTAATTAGTAATAGGGGTATGTGTTTCCCATGATGTTTTTCATCAATATTGCTTGTGAAAGGTGGCTGAGAACGGATAATAGCGTATAAGGAACTGTTCCCGTATTCTCTCATTTACCCAAATAATCAGGAGTTAGTTTACATTTTCCTTCTAATTTCACTGCAATAGAGCAAAAGAAATTTCATTTAAGCTCAAGAAAACAGAATGAAAAAATAAAATAAGTGTGAATCTGAGGTAGCAAACTAAAGCAATTCCTTTGATAACAAAAACCAAAGAAAGAACTGCTCATAGCATGGGGTCTTAATACTGGGGGAGGGTTCTTTAAGGCAAGTTCTGCCTACAGGAGGGTATTTATTTTCCTTTCAATTATAGTTATATAACATTTGAAAATATAGAAAAAAAACAAACAAACATGATTTGTATATGGATAACTGAGCCGAGGATCCAGATGACTTATTGAATCTCTCTGAACCACTTTTAATTGCACCAGAGTATCCAACTTTTGCAAAAGCACCATGTGTTGAACAGCACTAGAAGTTTGCAGAGACTTTTGAACGTTAATCTCTCTTTGAAGAGACACTATATTTTGTACAGGTTAATGAACCGGTCAAATTTAAATTAATTTGTCTGAGAGCTGCAAGTTGGAATTTACAGGCTGTATGCTCAGAGAGAGTTTTTCTCATATTCAGAAAAGAGTTACATGCATTTGGACTGGAAGAAGCAAAATAATAAAATAAGCAGGCAGTATATCTGTTCATCTAAATATTTAATGTGCTTATTACCTCCTATTCACCATTGAAAGACAGCTATCATACAACCTGCTAGCTGGGATTTTTATTATTTCTGATGTTAGTGACTCAAGAAGGTACGCATGGCTGCCTCTTTAATATTTTTGGATGCTGGTTCACAGACCGTTCTTTTATTTAATTCTCTTTTTGTTTTGTGTCAGGGTGAGTGTTCCCAGAAGTGCTATTACATCTTCGTCATAGAGACCATCTGTGTGGCTTGGTTTTCCCTGGAGTTCTGCCTCCGATTCATCCAAGCAAGGAGCAAGTGTCAGTTCTTCAAAGGGCCCCTGAATATAATTGACTTCTTGGCTATTTCACCCTATTATGTCTCCCTCATCTTGGCAGAGGATGATTCAAACGAGGCAGATGACAGGCCAAGCAGCAACACATATTTGGAGAAGGTTGGTTTGGTGCTACGGGTTTTACGTGCCTTGAGGATCTTGTATGTAATGCGCCTTGCCCGGCACTCCTTGGGCTTGCAGACTTTGGGCCTCACAGTTCGGAAATGCACAAGAGAATTTGGCCTCCTTTTACTCTTCTTATGTGTGGCTGTCACTCTATTCTCTCCTTTGGTCTACCTTGCTGAGAACGAATCAGGCAAGGTGCTTGAATTCACAAGCATACCTGCCTCTTACTGGTGGGCCATCATTTCAATGACCACTGTGGGGTATGGAGATATGGTACCACGGAGCGTCCCAGGCCAGATGGTTGCTCTGAGCAGCATCCTCAGTGGGATTCTCATCATGTCTTTTCCTGCAACATCAATATTCCACACTTTTTCCCATTCCTACTCAGAGCTGAGGAAGGAACATGAACGATTGCAGTCTCGGGTAAACAGAGTAAAAAATGCCAATCATTCTGGTGAAAGTGACACCTTCAATGACACAGACAGCTTGATCCTGGAGGAGCCAGCATCACCCATCAAATACATTTACACTGGGAACTAAGCCTTGCTGTAAAACATTCCCAAGAATAGGAATAGAAATATACACATGTATGTCAACATAATACATAAAGCAAAGCAAGAAAATTAGGTTGTGATGCTATTTTTCTCTTCCAGGATAAGTATAACAAAGCAGTACAAGCCAATGCAGCTGGCTCCAACACATCATTACGAAGGCGGAGATTTTGAGAATGTCAGAAGTCAGAGTTTATTCGGTAATAAACAAATGCTCATTCTTCACTAGGACTAATGATAAGATTCAACTTTGTCTCTGCCAGTTATGTATCTTGCTGAAAAACTAATATTGAATGAATAGCAAACAAAACAGCTTCTGTTGGCACAAATAACACTTGTTATTCTATTTGCCTTTGAGTTTCCAATGTTCTTTGCAATTAACACCTTGAGCCAAGCATTAGAAAGAATTTTTTCAGGGCTATGCACCATTGTTATTTATACAATGCTCATCAGCCAGGCATACAGAAGAAGCCTCAATACAAATCTGAGCTCTGTATCTAAAGCTACTAATAAGCTTATAATAAAAGCACTATATGTGAAAGCTTTCAAAGTTTGCCTGTAACCAGATGATCAATTTCTAAACAATGAATTGCACTGCTGTTGTAAGACACATAGTGTTTGCAAGAGAATTTGCTTGAAATACGGTTGCAGTCTGAAATAATAAACATTTCATACTAGACAGAAATTTTCAAACTTTTTTCATATATTTAAAAAATGAAAAAAAAAAAAAAGAGGAATAAAACCCCAAACTTATTGAACATATAATTGAGTTTTTTTTTTTTTCTTTCATTTCTCTTTAATTATTTGCGTTGGCTTCTCTAGAAGAAAAATAATTTAAAAAGTTATCAAAAATAAAATGACAGCTCAGAAGTATTCAAGTGTATAAACAGCAAAAATGAGAGGAATGATTGCCAGAGGCAGTGGGAGTGATTTGCTAATGCAAATAGATGTCCCTCTTGGCATACACCAGTCTAGCCAGAAGAAAATGGCAGGCCTACAGAAGTAAAAAATGCTACTTCTTGAGATATTCTAGACGGTATTTTATAATTCAACCTTTTAGATGCTGTGAATGCAGTTAGTGGAAACCTATGCCAATACATGAAAGCCATGTGCATACATCTATGTGTATAGGGACTGGTCAGCTCATGGGTCCTCAGCTTGTAAGCAGTCCTGGTGGTATCTGCAGAACTCTGACATGTATTTAAGTACTGAGATGAAGCAATTCATTAATTTTTTTTAATCAGATTTTCAGCTTTCATTATTCCATTTCCTAAATCCTGCCAGGTTCCCTATGACCTTGCAGCAAAGCAGAGCTCAGTGAGATGACCCTTGAATTCCAGTTTTCAGCAAGCACCGTGCTCAGGCAGAGCATGTCCCGGAGAGCCCAGGGGACACTTCCAGGCATGTGACCAGCCTCCCACGTGGACACACAAACACAGTCACTAGCAGAGTTATGCAACTTCGGGCAGGCATCTGGGAGTTCCAGTTTTTCGATGCTATCCTCGCTGTGCTTTATAGCTTAAGTAGAGAAAACCACAGTTGTTGGCACAGTTTGCAGCACATGACTCAAATTAATCTCTTGGGTTTATCTTGCTATTGACTCTATGATCAAAGCAGGGAAACTCTAGCAGATTATAGATGGGATGTAGCAACACAATTGGAGCAAGTAGACTCTAGAAGACAGGAATTTCTATTACCACATAACAGGTGGAATTTCTGTTGCATAAATTCATCTGATATATATATATTATAAACTTTTATTTTTGCCAGTGATTCTCTACCACAGGACTACTCAGATAGGAAACCAAACAAAATCCAGCCTACATGTGGAGCATGACCTTGACCCCTCCAAGCTCCTAGGCATTTCCTGCCACCTGTATTTCTTTAGGGTAGTTTCAGCTCCTCAGGAACAACCATTGCATACTGCCATGACACCCACTGCAGCACAGTTCAGTCCCTCTGCTCTGGCAGAGCTGAAGACAGTGCAAGAATGTGCTGAAACTTGGAGGAAAGAAAAAAAAAATCACCACCACCGTTTAACAGTGAAGTAAGTGCTGGTGTGTTTGGCAGAATCAGGACCATACCACACATTTCCGTTTCTAACCAAATTTCTTCCTACTGCTTCCTAAAGCCTGCACCAGCCTTCATAGAAAACGTCCTTCATGATTCACTGTGTTATTAGGAAAGGAAAAAAATATGTTGAGGGGAACATTTAGTTCCTGTGTAATTCAACTGAGTAACAAATTCAGAACAAGCAGTTTCAATTAGCAGATATTGTTGTTGCCAAGTACATATCAGTTCATAACTAGACTTAATTAAAAGAGCAGTTTAGGTGCCTGGCATCCAGCCCCCTCTCTTAGTTCAGAGCCTCTTCCCTGAATCTAAATCCTAGAAGATGCAGGGGACCAGCACCCCTGCCCTCATCAAGGCATCACATTGCTTTTCTAACTTCTAACTGAAACTCTAATAAGCAACATCTCTGCTGCATAATGAAGGACCCACAAAATTCCCAATGATAATGCTCTCTTTAGGGGACATCAGTAGATATCCCACTCTGCAAACCAGCTAACAGAGGGAAAGGATCACAGGGATATGCAATACAGGACCCTTCCAATCGCCAGTCTGATTCAGAACCAAAACACAGTGAATTGTTTTTGATCATGGACTAAATGCAAGTTTCCTGTGAAATTGGAATAGTACTGAGGGACTAAGACCTTTGCTCTGACCTAACTGTAATTTCTTCAGGGATTCTGCAAATTGCTTCAAATTCTCTCTGTAGCACTTGTACCTCCCAGCCATTCTCCAGCTGTTTCTCCTCTGACTTTCATCAGTTCCTCTGGCAGAGAAGCTTTATATAAAATGGATGTATTCTTTTAGTAATGAAGTCCCGTTACTTTCATGGGGTCAGTATTTTATAACTTCAACCTACTGTTAGATCTCCTGAAAGTTGCTTTATATCTGTCTTTGGCAATCTGAAGTTTGCATCCAGTTACTAGCATCCACATATAATTCAGATTAGATTTATTATTTAAGTCACAAATTAATCGGAGATAATGGTATATTATTTATATTTATATTTATATGAATTATTCTGTAATTTAATCCTAAGTATTATGCATATTCTAAACATAAATTAGAGCTGAGCTATATTAAATTTATGTTGGTCAATATATATTTATTTCAAACATACCCAAACAGTAAAGCTAATTATTTAATTTCCGTTATGAACAATTACGCATGTCTGCTGATAAAAATTATACTGATTATGCCCCCTCTAATTTTATTCTTTATGCAATCTTTTTACCCTTTTCTTTTCCTTCAGGAAATTGTTCTAATACATTGCAGTGATCTATAAAAAATGATGAAAACTTAAAAGGTCAAGGAAATGAGAAGTATAGCACACTCCCTGAAAGAACAGTAGAAAGTGTTCACTCTGATGAGTTAGCCACATGTTAAAATTAAAACTGATAAAAGGCCAATATCCTGAAGTATCCCAAGTATCCTGAATGGAGTGTGTTTTCTGCATTCCAGCACATTTTTACTGAAAGCGTTAAATTCCTTTCTGTGAACCATTTTACTTATGTAGCAATACCTTGTGTGAGCTACACAGGGTGCTCACCACTTCCTTGGGTAAAATATACCCCTACATCGTTACAAGCGAGAGCTGCATTCTAGCAAGGACCAAGGAACCAACTCAAGTGAAAACTACTTTGATCGTCAGCACCAAGTAGGAGTGTTTAAGGGCCACCTTAGCTGAATATTAAAGTAGACTCAGCAAGAGGGAAGGGTACAAATCCAGATACATTTCATTATTTTTATACTTGATTCCTGCTTGGTTATAAAGATAAAGCATATATCTATAAGAGAAGGGCTGCAGAGACCCTTTATTTGCATCTCTTCTGAAAGAGATAGCCTGTTATATCACCGGTAAAAAGTACCATAACTAGTAATAAGATGTAATCTTGACACAACACTTAATGGCACTTAAAATTTTAAATTTCAGTTGAGAAGGTTTACTGTTTCATACCTGACAACTTTATTTAAAAAAATAAAAATCCTTTAGGACTTAATATATTCAATAGAACACCATACATGCAGATGGCAAAGTCACAGTATCTTCTGAAATTCCTTGCTTGCCAGTTCCAGTGTTCAGCCAAGAATTAGTCAGTTAGACACTAAATACAAGTCAACAGGTTTCATCTTGACTTCTTCAAAATAATTTCTTTTTATCATCTTTCAGGAATAATTCTCAGGAAGAATAAATGGAATGATACAGAACTTTTCTTCTGCCTAAAGTAGATGAGGTACAGTTTCTATTGACCTTACACAGAAGTGAAGCCCTTTCAATGCCTTTGTGAGCATTCAGTGATTTTTCAGTTAAATTCAAACAAATTGCATGATCGTTTGCTGATGTTCCACCACTTCCCTTTAAGTCTGTGGGTACATACCACTCCCAGTTACATTCAGAATGTAACACAACAGTTACATTCCTAGATTCACAGCTTCTTTTGTCTTTGCCTCCCTGCTCTTGGAATATCACATCAGCAATGGTTCATTTACTATACAAAAAGCAATAGCATTATGAATCCCAATAAGAAAATTCTATAACCTTAAAGGTGCAGAGTGACAAATACTACAGATAACTGGATTGCACTCATGAACAGAGAATGTCAATAAAACAAATATGACGTGCTTTTTTTTCCTTCGATCAACAGGTCTTGTACTAACCTTTAAGTGTCTAACCCTATATTTTAATGAGAAAATTTTAAACAGATTTTCCTTAAAATTTCACTTGCAAATCATTTTCTTGAAATATCTTCATCACAACAACAAAGTAGATGACAATGATAAAATTTTATGCCTCAAAAATTTACTTTTCCTCCAAATTATAAAAATATTCATTAGTCTGGTGTTTTCCTTTTACCAAGATATCCTGAAGCTTTCCAAACTGCCTACTTTCACGCCAAATTAGTTAGAACTCTTCTGGCTCTGAGAGACTTTTATATTAGAATTTCAGAAAAGTCATCTCAGCTCAAAGACAAACTCCAGGAAATTTCAAAGCTTCATAGAGAAGAAAGAGCTAGGAGCTACTGATGATTAAAAAAAAAAAACAAAAAACAAAAAACAAACAAACAAACAAAAAAAACAGTTCAGCAAAGATTCATGAATAGACTTGTACAGCACAATTACTATGTTTTTAACAGGATATTTCTAGGAATCAGAAGGTAAAACCTTGGAAAATTTCTCTGCCTTTCCCACTGCCTAATATTCAGTTTGATTAATACTATTAACATAACTTTATCTGTAATTCCAACTCTGTTACATAGGCTCAAGCCTAGGACATAATATTAAAGTGGGACTTAGACTTAGTTCAGTAATTTACAGAGTTGATAAAGATAATGCTATCAGCTCATTAAGGTGTAAGTATGCATGCTTAAACAAATTAAGCTATTTTCACACAGTTAAAGATACCTAATAGAAAATGAAGGTCAAATAGATTTGTGCCATTAGTGATACGCAGATTGTGAAGTGTTCTAACAGAATTTAAAATTGCATTTTCCTACAGAGTTTTATATTTCTAAGTAAAATTGTGACAGAGTCTGTTCTTTTGAGTTATTACAAGAGTAGCATTAGAAAAAAAAAGACAGAAATTTCAAGAGTAAGATTATTGGGAGGAACATTATACAGAACAAAAGATAAATCAGTTTCAAATTATGTCCCAAAAGAGCAAAGTATGTCAGCACTACAGGATAATGGGTTTGCTGGTCTTTAATAACCATTTGTTGAATTAAGAAGCAAATTAGGGGCCTGTTTTTGCAGGTTGTTGGATAATTCCTGCGATCTGCAAAGTAATTCTGGCTCCTGTGCAAGTCTAGAGACCTTGAATCACACAGTGTACTGAAAACTCTAAGTAGCTCTTAAATTTTATACTCGATTTCCATTGAGAAAACAGAATTGAACACTGAAGTAAAACAGATTTTGCCTTTTTTTTTTTTTTTTAAAGACTTCTATTTTTTTTACATTGCCAGGCTCTTGGGATAACAACAACAAAAAAATCTGTATCACTCTTAAAATCTATAGACTTCAACTTACTGCAGTTGAGAACAGGGCTGCAAGGACTTCTCTATTGTTGCAACATTTGCTGTCATTCTCCTGCTTCATCAAATGGTTCTGAAATGCAAAAGAGACTATCAGAAAGCTGAAGAGAAAGACTGACCTTCCTATTACAAAAAACTGATCAACACTTCAGTCGCTAGAAGTCTAATGAGACAGTGACACCTGCAACTTCATTGTTAACATGAATTGCAAGACCAGACACAAACACAAGCCTTTGTATTTCCAGTCTTATCTATACTTTTAGTACTGCTGTTTGTCATTTCATATATACTGCGAACTTCCTAAAATTACAGACTACACACTCTGAAAGTGCCACACCAATCACTCCCAAACACCTGCCTTTCCAAAAGGGAGGAAGCTTCAAAGGACCTTCAAAGCTTGTGTCAGATTTCCAGGCTGGCTGATTCTGGGTGGGACACTGGAAAAACAGGGAAGCAAGTCTTGATTCATCCTGTCTCCAACACAAAGAGAAGCCACTAAAGGCCCTCTAATAGCACCACAGGGAATATCCCAACCTATAAATAGCTATTAGATAATTGTTGTGTTCTTGTACATGGGAGAGAACACGCTCTAATTAGAACTACGGGGAGGTGCTGAACCTGCTCCTTAAGGGCATGCTCATTTGAGAAAAGCTGGCATAATCACAGCTGCTTGCTTTTGCTTGCTCAACTTTGGCTAAAAAGAAGCACTGAGGACTGCCAATATTTATACGATTCTCCCATCTTATTCAGAGAGCAAAAGCAACAAGCCAAAAAGTCTTGGAGCACCCTGCACATATCAAGACTACAATAGCACTCATTTCTCCTATCTGCTTTTCTGTTGAATAATCAAGCTTATTAGTTTTGGAAGTTTTCTTCTAAAATGTGGCAGGTAAGTCAGGTGGCTTCTAAGCTGAAAGCTCTGCACAGAGCTGAACCCTGCTTGAAATCATGTAAGGGAATTGTCTTGACGACTTTTGCTTGTATGACTGGGTCTCATGAGATAGCAGGGAAGCAGGTCTAGAGGAACAGGTATTAACGGAGGTTTTTCCTCACAAAGCCTGTGGGCTTGCCTGTAAGGAATGACATGGCAGACAGTTTTTAGGCTAACATCTCCCCAGCTGTGGCATATCTGAGGATTTACATGTCTTTGTAACATTGCACTGGTCTCCCTCCCAGTATAGTCACTGAGTGCACTTCTACCAACTGAAGAGAATTATTGAAGAAACATCAACATATGTCCAGATGAGTTCAACTGAATCTGCAGGAACACTGCTTTGGTGTTGAGCCAATACTGAGACATCAGTGTTCAGGATCTTCTCCCACTCTTGCAGCCCATCAAGGAAGCAAGGTGCACATGGGCAGAAAATGTGCTTGCACTTTGGTGGCTGTGTTCCAGCCAGATCTGAGCCAAAGGCTACGGGCCAAACAGGATCCCCACTGCCAAGTCACTGTGCTGGTTACCTTCTTGTTCAGCATCTTATCTATTTTGTTACTGCCTTCTTAGACTAACACTTTATAACACTGCAAGTCAGCTTTCAGATACACTTCTAATACTCTTACACAAATTAAAACAGCAAGTTGAAAAACAAAACAAAACATACAGAGATTCAGCCCTTTTTACCTCCGGGACTTCTATCTCTTCAACATATGAATTACCAAAAAAGACTTCACGCACACTGCTACCTGTGGCTCAGAGATGCCTTCATCCTCTGAAACCTCATAGCAGACCACAAGCACCTTGTCTCTGAATCATGCTTTCAAGGCCAAAATGAATCAAGAGGTTCATTTATAATTAACGTCAATGTTTCACATCATAGAAACACAATTCAGAATTACTAAATCTCTCCTACTTTCTGATAGTTGAGACCCTGCCGCAAAACCAGTCTGTAGAGGTCCTACACTGAACCTTGCTCTGCCCTGGATGCTCTTCCCAGACGTCCTCACTCCTTCTGTCTGACAGCCCTCTAGTGGTACCTGCACTGCTCAGCAAGGTAAAGGAGCAGCCAACTCAGCTTAGATGGATGGTCCTCTCCTGTCGGAGCTAGTAGCTGTGCCGGTAGGATGGAGTTTATAGCCTATACTCACGTCACTTTATTTATTTCTGGTTATCCTATATAAAACGGTCCACGGACACAAACGCATTGAAGATACCACTGCAGCCTCTTGGAAAGTCTTGCCAAAAAGTTTTCACCATGAAACGCACACAGCAGTGATCCTGACAGCAGCCTTTAGCTGATGTCTCCTCCCCAGCTCCCCACTTACCTTTCCCAGCTCTCAAGCATGCATCTTGTGCAACTCCACTAACATCAGGTACAAGAGAATTTGTTGGAATTCCTCTACAGACTAAGTTAATTGTTACAATAAACTGCAGCTGATTCCAAGGACTTCATACCCCACGTAACAAACACAGGCTGAGCTCTTCTGGTTTCTTCCTCTGCTGACAATTATGTCTTTCTGCATCTGAAATGCTCAGATTTACACTACCTGCCCTCAGAATCACCTAGAGATCTTTGTCATGCTTTTGCCTCCACATATCCCCTTTCATAACATTTTATACAAACCATGCAGACCCCATCAGTCTCCACTGGCCCCAGCAGAAGCAACCAGAACCAGAAAAACCAATCTGCAAAGTGTTTTGCCTGACAAAGTAACAGAAACCCATGTAACGCTGCGCACATTTCCAAGCTCACTAGACCATTGCACTCATTCCTAACTACAGACATCATTCACCAGGCTCGAAACATTACAGGAGCTGCATTGCCTTGAGGTACCAAGAGCTGTGAAATTAGCAGTAAAGTACCTTGGCTAGCTTAGCATGAACGCAAGAAGATTGCAAATTAATGTTAAGTTTGATTCAGGCTTATCCAGAGGGCAAGAATGTATTCCAGTGTTCAGGGAAGGAAAAAATAGTTTAAAATAAAAAAGATTTAAAGAATCAGCATGACTTTTCAGAGTCAGATATTATTATTCCATATATTAAAAAAAAAAAAAAATGCAAAAGGAAGTTAACTACCTCCATTTTTTGCCTTCAGCAGAACACGTAGGGGTGAATTTACAGTAGACTGATTGATACAGTTCAGGGAAAAACTTCATTGCCAAAAGCATGATTTGGCCCTGAATAAAGTGGCTGGTCAAATTAGCTCATTTCTTCCCCTCTGAGCGGCATCAGGCAGCTTACTGAGCCCAGGGCTCCTGCTAGAAAGTGATGCTGTAACTGGGGTCTGTAGGAAGCAGAGTTCTGGTCAGCTACAAACATAAGGACATCAGCAAATCTCAGCTTCCTGCACTTCAACCTTGGTTTTCTTCTATTTCCAATACATTCAATCCCCAGCTTAATTAAATCCTTTACCTCAACAGAGATGCTCGGTTGAGAACTTGAATGCAATGTTTTCCTCCAGCATTCAGAAGAGATACACGAAACCCTAGCATCAATAAATAATGCAGGAACTACTGGTTCTAACTTTAAAGATTGACAGAGAACACCACCCCTATTTCCTCAACCCCAAATTCTTTACAAAAAAAAACAAAACAAAAAAACAAAACAAACAAAAAAAACCTTTCCTCCTGTCTGCCAGCATGCTGACCTCCCATCCCAGACCCAGCTGTCTGAGCTTTCCATGAGGCCCAGACCACTGCTGATCATAGCAATCTATAATAATGCCCAGCTGGCCTTCATCTCCCAGCCTGATTCACCAACACAGAGACGTTTCTTCACTCACCCTGGCTCTACATCTCTTTGTAAAGTCCTACAGGCAACCAAAATGAAGAGCTTTGGCTAGCAGACCTATAAACATGCATCTTTATATGCAATATATAATACCCCTTGAGAGGAAAATGACACGGTGCTTCCCAGGATATAGAGCAGCAAAAGGATGCTGTGTTATGCACTCTGGGAAATTCATTTTCAGCTTTTTAACCCCTATTATAAAAAGGCAGTGGCTTTTGTCAGAGACCCTTACACTAGGTCCTTTCACAATTCAGAGGCATCAATCACAGACCTGTCTCAGGATCAGCCCTCCTTCAGAGCTCGTACTGAAAGCAGTAAACAGACTTGATTACTGATGCAGACCTTCTGAGAATGGAAACTCCAGCTAGCAGCTCAAGAGCTACCTGGGAGCTCTTGGTGAAACAAATTACTTTTTTTTTTTTTTTTAAACATAGCAGAGCAAGTAGACCGAGTTACATAACTATTAACACAAAACACAACAGCATAACATTTTGTCATTTACAAACAAACATAAAGAAAAGCAAACAAATTGGTTTTGGTTCCCACTTTTAAGGCTGGGTTGGAAGAAAACCTAACTAAGTGCATTCATCCTTAGATCTTTTTTTTTTTCTCTGCAGATAAATTTATCTTGAAATTAAAACAAGGTAGTCAAAACCAAAAGAGGATTCAAGTTAGTAATGAAAGATCAAAAGGAAAATAAGGAATATTGCAAACAAAATCTCATCTTTATATTGGCAAAAGATTAAATGCCATGTTTTAAATATTTTTAATTCCTTTATTGTTTTTATATTTCATTAATCTATAATTGGTATTTATTTTTAAATGGTTTGCCTTTACGCTGAGCAGTGATATCCAATGCCAGTTAAAGTACAGCATGTAAATTTAAAAATAATTATTCTCGAACACAGTGGTTATTACTGCACAATCTTACATTGATAAGCACCAACAAATGTGACCCTATTAAATGGGGATGATTTTGATCATCCATTCTGCTGTACAGACATTTCCTTCTCATTAAAAGGCCTGAAACTAACCCTGACACAGGGTTACTCATTGCTAATCATCTGTAGGTCCAGCAGCACTGTATGCTGAGTGTATTACTGTAGAGAAAATTGTCTGCTCAGAAGAGTTCAGAGTCAATGCAAAAGGTAAAGGAGGGAGAGTGATTTATGGTGAACATTTTCCATGTGTCTCAGTGGTTCCACATTTTTATGTAATGTTCTTATTTTCAGCCATCTATTTTTAAAATGTCTCAGAAGGATGTGCAAGTAAGTGAGTCAGGGGGAAGATTTGAAGGAGACAAATTAAAAAGAGAAAAATGAAGCACAGTGGACAAAGTTAAGAAGGCAAGTCCATGCACAGGGAGCTGGGCTGAAAGATGTACTGCGGCAGAATTGTCTCACTGACATAAAAGCACATTTTGAAATATGGCTTTAATGGTAGTCCTACAGCTAGTCATCAGCAGCTCTTGCTGATTTTCACTGTGCTGCTGACTTGTCTGTGAACTGCTGTCAGGCCTTCATTTCGTGTGGCACATACACAACAAAAAAGTGACCATTTCCCCTCATGACAGCAGGGAAAAAAAAGGAAGGTTATGGTAGGGTTAGGTTAACAGCAGAAGCAGTATGTTCATTAGTATTACTTAACAAGTAGATTTTTCCCACTTCAAGAACGGTGCAAAATCATTAAGAAAATTATGTCATTGACAATATGTTAAGATTCAAATCCTGGGGGAGTATCACACAAGATTTTCACAAATTGCAGCTGAAAGGTAGGTTTTCTTTTCCTACCTTTGGTCTGCTCTAAGAGAATATAAAATGAAGCTCAGTAAAAAATTACCATCTAGGATGAGGATGCCTGAAATAAGTGAGAATAATGTGATTACACTGTTCACTGCAAAATAAAATAATTGAGGGGAGAAACACACTTTTTTTTTTTTTTTTTTTTTTTTTCTCTCCTGTAACAGCAGAAATTTTAACATAATCTTTCAGCTGACAGCCAGTAAAACATGAATTGTTTCTTAGGCTGAATTATCACTACATGTTTCATAAGGATTAACCACCATGTTGTTATTAGAGTAGTCAGTGATTCAGTATGCCAGAAGATTGGAAGATTAAACAAAAGCTAATCTCTAGAAAAGTAGGACAAAATCCTTTGTTTCTTTTTCAGGAAAAAAGAATTTACAGCTTGCAGGTTCTCAAAAGCTGGTCTTGGTAAGACAAAAAGCTTTTCTCAAAGCAATACTTGCCCATCGACCTCTTTCAGAGGAACAACATCCAACAAGGTTAGGAATTGGGACGTGCTAGTGTTGTTCTTTTTTGTTTATTTGGACAGTTTGGCACTAACAGTGATGAAATTCTCTAGAAAACAGGCTACTCTTTTGTTGCACTAGTGGCCAGAGCTGGACACAACTGCAAAAGGCTGCAGAGTTTGAAGATGTCTTCATCAAACTGCTGGTAAGAAACAAAATGCTGTGAAGAGTTTATGCATATTTTAAAGAAAACTCTTGGTATAGATTCAACATTTATTTCAAACTTGAATGCACAGTATGAAGCATATTCGAGGTTCTCATCACTGACTGTGGGATCTCTTCTAAGAGAACAATGAGATCACATTGTGTTCTACCAGGAAGGCCTTTACTACAAAGGTTACTGTCACTTTCACATAACTAAAAGTGCTGCCAACCTTTAATTATTTTCAGAAGAGAATAACTATTTGAATTTTGCACGCAAACCCTGAATTCAAATTATTGCAGGTTATAAGCCATGTCTCTTTATTCTTCTGCTGCGTTTGCTTGATGGTCTGTAAAACTAATCCAAAGCAGATGCATGCTCATGTCTTAGCCTTTGACATTCCACTCCTAATTCCAGAAACAATTTACTATGTTCTATATGTATATATTGTGAATGAATACTGTATTATAATGTAGACAGTGAGGCATATTGATGGAAAAGGTCATATGCAGTTCTTGACTAGGCAGCAGTCACATTCTTCAAGAGACAAATGAAACAGACAAGTGTACATTTAGGAGGATAATTAAATAATACAAATTCTTATATGAAGATGGTGAATTCAGAGCCAACTTCCTAATATAATCTACATCAGCTTTGCATTTTATATTTAACTATTATATTGTCAGCAATCCTCTATTAGAAATGTTAGTAGTATTCAGGACTCTGATAAAAAGATAAGAGTGACAGGTACAATTCTTGGTAATATAAGACACAAACAGGGAGCAAGTTGATTTTTCAAAGCTACCTTAGGTTCTGGACATTTTAAGGAGATTTTAGGTATTATTTAAGGGACATTTGACAAATGCAGACCAAAAATCTGGGAGTTTAGTACTCAACTCATGCAGAAAATTATGAAAGTGATCTAGGACAGTCTCTGAAATGTCCAAATATCTTCTGTCTCTCTGGAAAATATTCAGTATCATGCTTTATGACAGAGAAAATGCCATATATTAAGTAGATCTCTTGTGTACTTCTATTAAATATTATCCTGCACTGGAAAAAACCTCACATCCAAAAGCAAAAGATTGGTCAGGAATGGCAGCAGCACAAAGCTTGCAGCTCCTGGGAGGATTTATCCACAGGGCAGTTAGCTTTAAAACATACGCAGTTCATAGCCAAGTGATCTTCCTTTCCTCCAGGCTCCCTCTGCAGTCCTGTTCTGCTGAGAGTCCCAATTAAACAGATGCAGATATTAAAATTATTTACCCTAGCAGTGATGTACCAGTTCATGCTTTTCTTTGGGATCAAAGGCAATGTAGTGGGAGTGCCTCTCTGACAGCTGGAGAGGTCACTTCAGAAATCCCTGCTCATCCGCTCAGGGGTCAGATCTTTCCCAAGGCAAGGTATGGACCCAGCAGTAGGCAGCAGACACTTTTTGTCTTCAAGCAAGTTGTGACATGGATGCAGTGATCTGCTAAGGAAACGTCAGAAGCGGAATTGGGACTTAGGTTTGCAGAGTTCCCGTCAGTTGTGCTATGTGGGCAAATGTAAGTCTGATTTCCTGAATTATTTTAATACTATTATTATTTTTTTTTTTGTCAGTTTTGCAGCACACAACTGTCTGTCCTTTCAGATTGAAACAGTGCAGATTTGACAAGCCACAGATACTAGTAATCTGCAGGAGAAAAATGTTCAGACTACTTATCAGAAATGAAGTACGTGAAACATTCACCTCAACAGGATCAGAAATAATGACAGCAAACTTATAGACCCTTGTCCATTTTATTTCTCTTGTGTTTTGATCTCCATCTCTTACATATCCCACTTATGGCACCTGCCTTTTACCTCTCTGAATAAACATGAACAAAGCTGCTCAGTGAACCCAGCAAAAGTCGGGCTTGTAGTTTCAGTGGAGTTCTCTCTGGCTATCCATGTGCTAAGCATCATTGTGTGAACAGACAGTGAGCTACCTATAAACTTGAAATACTCCTGGCTAAGGACTTGTATGGAACATTCATTAATCAGCTCATATACTACTTACTGTCTTGTTCCATTCCCACAAATTCCTCTGTCCAAACCCTTAAAACTAGAATGACTCCTCAGTAACAAATAAGGTTTCAGATCTCCTAGTGAAAAATTATCTGTTACCAGTGTTACAATATTTAGCATCTGCTGCATGTCATTTACTGCTAGTTATCAGCACTTCTATGGCTCCCTAACGATTTTCTTAGAGAGGGAGAGGCAAGGATGAGCTCCATTCGATCCACAGTGAGATGATTTAGCTCGTGCTGGCAGGCAGATCTGGCAAATGTTTGTGTTGAGTGACATTTTTGATGGACATTGCTGCAATGACACTTGCCAGAGTAGCATCTGTAAAAGAGTAATGGATGAGCACATCTCGACCAACATTCTGTGCAGGTCAGCTGAAACAAGTGGTAAGGAAGAACACAGGAGGCATTATTGTTTGCAAACAGCCACTGGGGAGGTATAACAGCCCTGTAGCCTGAATGAAATAGTGGAAGTTTGTTGTTTTATCTCCTCTCCCTGAAAATAACTTTCCTAAGAGACCCAAAATCAGATGGCAGAAGAGCTGCTCAAAATTTTACTTGTATCATTCTGATTTCAGTGTACTTTCTATTTTGAAAGAAAAGGTATTAACAGCATTATTTCCAGGGTGTTTTGGCCAAAATACCACTCTATATTTGTTAGGGTTTATAGTCCTTCCAAATACAAGATATCTCAAAACCCACAGTCAGAAATTTTTATTCACATTCACAAGTATGTATTCCCAAACCACTATATTTGCAGTGATTTATGAAAGATCTGAAAACAGAGCTATCATATCCTCACATCTGATGTAAGCCAGCACACGTTCACTGAAATAAATAGAACCTGCTTCTAATGGTTTCAGATTCAGCTAAGATTTTTTTCTATTTTTTAAACTGGCTACATAATGAACCCTAAGCAGCTATTAAAATAAACAGTGATGACTCAGAGCCAACCTCATTCTGCAATTAAGGTATGGTTAGGTGTTTGCTCAGTTATTTAAATTTTCATTGAATAATCATTTTGGTTGACACCAATTCCATCATATTTTGTTATTCTAGGTTCACCATTGATTTGAATAAAGCAGCTGAAAATTCAACTGTTAATATCAAGACTTATGGAGTGATATTATAAAATGATATTACAAAGTAAAGATTTAGGTCGCTAAATGTATACGAAGACAGAGTTATGGTGACAATTCTTAGTTTTCTTGAGACAGCTGGAAAGTAAAAGAATGCAGAATCTGAAGACTTTCATAATATTTCTACTACACGTAAGTTAGACATGAAAAATCATTTTTTTGGATACAGATTTAGTTAAAAGATGATGAAGGTTTGAAAACAGGAATAGATCTAAGTGTCTTGCAGATACATTCTAATTGCAATCCATCCTGAGTGACTAGCACAGCATGCAGAAGAGGACAATTTCATGGGAAAACCCAAAAACACATCCCTCCCCAAAACCCAACCTTACACAACTGGCTGCTTTCAGAGTAGATCTGACTGGTGAGAGAAATCCTACCAATGTCTCATCTCCATGGAAGGAGATGGCAAAGCCTTGTCCAATGCTCCTATTTAGCTAGGTAATTGGGGTCCCAAATTATTGTCACTTCCAGTAATACCTTGTATCCTTGGTATTATAATGACTGAACTACTGTTCAGGACTGTAACTCAGGGTGAGATGCTTTAATAGTGCTCAGAGTGAATAGTTATTAGAAATCAATAAACCTTTTATTCTTTGCTCTGTATTTTTCAGAGATCCTAACAACAGAGTTATTCTGTACTCAGTCTACAAAATGGGTAATGACAGAATTAGAGTTGTGAATGACTGATTACTCTCCTTCATTTCTAATTTTGCCTGAGTAAATATTACAAATCTTGAGATGGTAAAATAAGTCATAATATAACTTGCCACTGTTTCAGAGGAAAAAGAGTATGAATTGATATTTCTGATAAGCAGTCTTAAAATAACAGAGCCCTGAGGTTACCAGCAAGACAAACAAATTATCTTCTTTTATCCATGCTTCCATTTCATTTTATTTAAAGATAATACGATACCTCATTTTTGCCTATTATGGTTGCCTGCCTTTCCTCCTCAATAAAATCTTGCTTAATTAGAATAAATATCACATCCTATCCAGGTTAAAGTGGATAAACTCAGAATTTAAAATGGACCTACTTAAGTCTAGAAGAAGAGCAGGCTAGTGCTTATAGACCCAAGGACTGTGCAGCAGTACAAGCATGTGTACATTTGGAAGGCAGCTAATTTCAAGCCTTCACACAGATCAAGCCAAGGAGTGTGCACTGAAGCATTGTATCTACTGACAATGGATGCAAAGCGCTTTATTTTACATAATGAACATGCAATTTGTAAAGGCAGCGTTTGGAACTCAAGATAGTGAATTAATGTTGTAAACTGCTTGATTTTTGGCTTTCAAGCTAAAAACCTGCCTGGAAAGGATGGAAGTCAAAGACTGAGATTCAACCAAATTCCAGAGCAAGATTGCCGTGACAGATTGGACGTAAAGAGTGTGACAGAAGAGAAAAACACTTAATGGCTTGTGGTAATTCTGTATGTTTGTGGTTGGCAGTGTAATTTCCTTGTCACCTCATCACTGTCTGGGAAGGCTTGCCTCTTGCTTTCCTTTTCTTAGGCACAAAGGTAATAACTCTTCTCCATTGTAATAAATTGGAGTTGGCCCCAGCGAGCACGCAGAAGCAGAGAAGTGCAATTTGGAACGGCTGAATTAGTTTTAAGACTTCTGATTTACCCAACCAAAAGCATGAAAACTTCATCCTGAATTCAGCCTCAGATACAAGAGGCAGAGACTTCTCCTGGACACTTTCCTACCATCCTACTGCTAGAAAAACTAGGCCTTATCATCAGCCATGATGGATAATAATCCAGATACTTGAGTTAATGCAGACTCACTCAGCCAGAACAGGACTCAGCTTGGCAGTAATCACAACCCAGACCCATAACAGCACTTAATGTCACCAGTCACCTAAATTTACTGTGATAAATGGAATATTTCAGTGGATCCCTAATGATTTCTATTATGAGAGTATAAAAGGCGGAGACCTGAAAAACCTAAATCACACATCTCATTACGGTTTGAATGATATTAGCTCTGCTGCCCATTTGCCTGGCAGGCAGGGTGAGTGTCATAGAGTGGAACATGGTAAGCTCTGACTGCTTTTCTTTTCTGTGACCCATTTTAATCAAGTAACACTTGAACTGGGAGACGTTAAAGTTACATCTGGCACATTATCAGAAAGCAAAGAGATCTGCAGCTTGAAGATGCTGGAGTCCATGCTTGCCTTGGACAGCAGGTAGTTTCTCAATATGGATTACTTTCTGCCTTCTAGTCTTTTAATTTTTTTCTCTTTTGAGACCTTATCCTGAATTATCTACCAATATCTATTTTTTTTTTTAGCAACGGAAACTCATTTTTACCACTGTGATTTCTAATCTCATTGCAATTGTAGCATTCAAGAATGAAAGGCTCTCAAATTACATTAAACTGATCAGGAAACACTTTGGGAAATGCTATATTTTAAACATCAGATAGCAACTTGAGCCGTAAATTCAGAACAATGGACTGTACTAACTAGATAAGGAAAAGAGAGATAATTTCAAATTACATGATTTAAAAAGACACTCAGCTGCAGTCTCCCTATAATTACCAGACTAGTTCTCCAAGGACTCAGCTCAGTTAAAACATGTCATTTATCTAGTGTGATTCCTGCTGTACTTTATTTCAAAGATGCAGGATTTTCAGAGCAGTTCTGTGACGTTTTTTATTATCTACCATCGATGATTCAAGAGGGGAAAAGTATACTAAAAATTGGGGGTATGGTGCTCATATCGTTCACAAAGACAAGATACTGAGTATCTCTGTTGATGCATGGCAAGGGCACAGTGGCATGATCACTCTGAGTGAAAAGGTGAACTCTTGCCTCTGTGCTGCAGGGATTCCTATTTCTGGCTATGCTTAGAATTTATCAGGAAACATGACCTGGCATGGGGCAACACTGAGGAGATCATGCTGACTATGAGAATGGATTTGGCTCTGCACTGGCATTGGCTCAACTGAAATGCCCTGGAAAGAAACAAAAGTTTAGGGAAAGCATGCTCTCTAGCAGCAACAACAAAAAAGGATCAAAATGTACTTGAAGATTTAAAACTACCATGTCTGTCATTTGAATATATAAATAGAGATATATAAAACAATGCTTGTCCAAATCCAAATACCCAATGAAAACACTCCAGTGGTTTGGCTTAGACCGCATCCAGTTTGAATAGGTATATATTTAAAAATATATTCACAAAGGTAAAGAAAGGGATGAATTTCCACAACAATACTGATTTTGAAATCAATGAATTTCAAAGAACTATTCACTCATATATTAGGAGATTGCAATTTACTCAGAGTGGGTTGAAAGCATGAAAGAAGGACGTTGATGGAGAAGAGCCTTTGTGACTTTGCTCATGGCTGAGTTTCCTCATAAATGCTCATTTCACTATAGTACAATCAGAAAAATTCCTAAAATCATCCAAGGCTTTTAAAACTAGAACAATCTCTGAAACCAGTCTTTAGCCTCCATAATCAAATGATTCCCCAAATCTTAATGCAGTTCTGTCCTGATTGCTTCAAAATTTCCTGTTTTGCCAAAGACTGCCTAGCTCAGAGCAGAACCGAAAAAAACAGTAAAAGTCACCAGAAAAGCCAGAAACAGAATTACTCAGGTGGTGGGCAGACTGCTACAGTCATCCTGGATTAGGAGACTGCTATGATTCACTCTGGATGTCTGGTCAAACAGTTTAAAATTCTACAGAATGTATCTGCACAGATTTCAAGCTCAGTGGTGATTGATGTGTGACTGGGTTTAACCTGAGGCTAACATGAAATTAAAAACATAGGTAAACAACACTGCAATTTGAACAGACAGTAGTGCCAAGAAATAAATGTTTACTACACAGAAAAGGAATTTGAAAACAAAATCTTGTAATATAAAGCTATTGACTAATCAAGGCTATTAAAAAAAAGATATCATACAAGCCACTGTTACTTAATGTAATTTTGTGGAGGAGCCACAGTGAATTGAAAGTTCATATAGTGGTCAATGGAATATTAAAATAATGAAATTTTGACTCAGCAAGATATTTTAAAGCATATGACTAGGGTATGGTAATCCCATTATCTGTTTCATCATCTGGTATTATTGAGGAAAGTAGCAGAGAACGTTTCAGAGGGTGGAGGAGACACTGAATAAGGACCTCAATGGCTCTGAAAAAGGGCCAGGGTATGGAAATCCAGTCCTTAGTCTTTGCAGCAAGTCAGAACCCTGAAAATAACTGTGGGGGTGACACTGAAGCTCTAACATGCAAGGAAGGATGGGAAATAGATGAAAGTCCCTAATTATTTCCTTAATGATTTCATAGGAAATTGACATTCTATAAAAGCCCTGGAAAACCTGAGGGTACGAGTACAACTCGTTAGCATGAACCATCAATAAATGCATATAGAACAAATAATAAGTGCTTGATCCTATAAGCGGACATTCAGAAGTCCTGTTTTCCCTTAGGGGAACTATTATCATAAAAAATTCAAACTGGCATTACACATAGAGAAGTTTGTAAACATGCCTACTGCAGAGACCAATCCTATCAACTGCATGGCATTCCCAAGGTGAGACACTTACAAATGTCTTCCTCCCCAGATCAATATTCAGGATTGCTCTGGTGACCTAAAGCCTTCATACTAGACAAAGCTGAGACCCATGATACTTGGAGTAAGTTTTGATATTGAAAGCTCCTTCCACAGAAAATGCCACTAAAGGGAAAGGTTTTGTCCCAAACTGATGAGTGTTTATGGCCACTGAAAGCAATCTTTTAATATCAAGAAAGAGCTTTTATGACAGTTTTTTAGATAACAACCCAGGCTACACAACTGCTAGAGGAAAATGATTTCTCCACTAATTCCTTCTTTACACTCAGTGATGATAAGAGAAAACAGAACTATGATTCAGAGATCGAGAAAAAGGAATTTCATGACAACCACAACTCTCTGTGCCTTGTTGAAGCAGAAGGTGTGGGACATCCTTTCATCATTCTTGTGTTTCTTGGTTTGTTGGTAAAGCACCAATGCTGACAGTGCTATATTAGTCACTTCTGGTTAGCTTTGTATTTTGGGCAAGGCTTATCATCTCATTTACACATCTCTAGCTAGCATTCACAAAATATCTTGCTTTTTCAGTGCAAAGGCAAAGTCTGCAGCAAGCAGCATTGATCATTCCATTATCACTGTGTTACGCTTAATTTCCCCTTCATCTTTCAAGTCAGAGACCATCTCACACTACATCAATAGTGATGGCAACGGACTGATTGATCATCCTCCTCTTTGGCAGGCAGGCATGCTGCAGGTGCATTACAAGACTGTTCTCGTTCTACCCCAGCACAACCAAGTTCCCCTAAACTAGTCAAAGAATCAAATTAACAAACTCATTGAGATATTTAAGCACTCTGATATGACTTTGGAACAAGCAATTAACTGATGCAGACAGACAGTTTGACAAAGCACTAGAAATCTCTGCCAAGAAGTGGACTATGCTGCAAGCATAAACCAGCGTCAACATCCTCCTCGGCAGCTCCTTGCCTCGGTTCTGCCACAGAAATAACAGGCAGGGCTGCGGTGATCTCACCCTTCACAGTCATGGCAAGGAGGCAGCACAACTGCAGTACAGAAAAGCATGGATTCAGGCAACTAAATTTAAAATTCATCCTTCAAAAGCACAGGACCTTCTGGGAAGGACTGTCCCTACATTTCGTCCTGACCGTAGCAGAGTAATTTCCTGATGAAATCACATGGTTACCATGGACACTGATTTAAAGAATGAAAGAAGCACTCTTCCTCTTCCTTCTCCCTTCCAGGTTCACCAGCACTTGCCCTTTCCATCGCCCAGCCAGAATTGCATTGTCCTGATGCCCCAGAACATAGCGATCATTATATGAACACAGTGGTCATTATACGCTTTTAAGAAAAGTCAATTTTATATATATAAAATTATATATATATTATATACATATATGTATATATATATCACCAATCCATCTGTTTTGATGGAAAGATTCTGAAGAAACTCTGAACCTTTGGCCTTCCCAAACATACCCAGGACATTATCAGTCATTTGATTTCATAGTTTATCAGCAGAGTACCTTGCAAGCTGTCAAGCACATCAGCAGTCCCTCCATATGTAACTGTAAGCAGAACAGAAGCTGAACAGCAGGTCAGAAGCACAATCTGGTGACATTTTTTGCTGTGAAGCTTTTGTCTCCTTACATTTAGCTGTGCTGGTTGAGGCCCACAGCAGTGGAAGCTTGTTTCCCACAGGACAGGCTTTACCTGCAGATGTTAATTGCAAACCTGTGTTGCATTCTGCAAGCCACAGGCAAAGGAAATTGCTCTATCCCCAAATCAACCAGTTCAAACAACAATACACCTCAAGTTCTTTGCCACCAAAAACCCTCACTTGCAAATTATCATGAAGACATAAGTCTATTTTAATTACCATAATACACTGGCACCTAATTATCATGGTGGTGCTCAGATCTAGTACTAGTAAAAATGCTGTTCCCAAGCTGGTAACAGTATAGAACCCATCATTTACTGCCTTTTCTTTTTCCTTGCCTACCTCCACATATCTGCAGATTTAAAAAGCATTTGAGAAAATTAATTAACAGGGAAGCTTTTGTTTTTTTTTTTTTTTTTTTTTTTTTTTTTTTTTTTTACTGGCAAGGTCAATTTATTAATTCGCAATAATAATTACAGGTGCTCTTGGTCTACTACTGTTTGTGTTCCCTAGACGCTACTGGTACAGATCTGAAAAAAAGCAATAACTAAAACAGTCAGCATGCATGATTAACTCTGCACTAGTTTAATTTCAGCAGGCTTTGATTATGGAAAGTGCAGGAAAACAGCAGCTAGCTTGAGATGAGGTTTATACCACGGCAGGCTGAATAATGAAATCACAATGTGCACAAATAACACTTTGAAGAGTACTGATTCACAAGTATATAATTCACATTGTTTATAAGATCATTTTCCAGTTTTAATTTACTTTCAAAATGTGATTCCTCTCACAGTTTCCATCTTTTATAAGACTACGCATTACTGACCCTGCCCAAATTATATATTTTGACCTCGGGAAGTAGGAAACTTATGGTACATAACCTTAACTCTTCCCTTGGCAGTCGTGCATGCACATACAGTTTTTGAAACAATAAATAGTTTGGCGTTTTTCAGCCCATGTAGCTTTAGAGCAAGGAAATGAAAGATGCCCCTATTGTGCTCCTTATGTTTCTAATGAATTTCTTTTATAGCTTAAGATACCATAAAAGTGAGTTTCTAAGATAATGTAACCAGAATTATAAGAGATGAATTTTATTGTCGTGTAGTTAGAGTGCTGTTAAACTTTAATTTCATTTCTTCTTAAACTTGCTGGTTGTTTCATCCAAATGGGCTATGACTACATGATCCTTTCTATAACCTTCTGCTAGGCATAGGATTTACATTTTTTTTTTTTGCAGAGTTAGACAAACACAAAATTATAACAATAGTCCTGTATATACTTTTCTAGTTTGCTGTTGCATATTGTTATGCGTCTCATTGTATAAATAAGCACTTTCTACTGAACATCAAAGGAAATGTATTGTACTAGGAATTGTTTCAGTAGTAGACTGAAAATAATCATATTCTAAAACTAGGGAGTATTCTGAGCCCCAAGAACAGATATGTTCTCACTTGCAGGTGAGTGTAAATCTCATTTATCTAATGCTTGTAACATCTTTATACAATTTTTATCAACATGAAGAAAGAACTAGTTCTCTTCAATATTAGCCACTCGTATTACCTACAGAAGGGGAAAAAAGACATCAAGCAGATGGTAAAATCTAGTCTTCAGATCTGGCAAGGAAATAGTCCTCTAACACATTCCTTGCGCTGTATCACAGATATAACAACACGCTGAATCCACCACGAAGAACACAGCTTCCCATAGGAAATGTTTACTTGAAACAGAAAAAGAAGGAATTTGGATCAGTGGGCATTCTGTTTCACAGCCGTATGTTTATTACTTTCACTGCATTGGTTTCTTAGAGTTGTTTATCCTAGAAAAGGCATATGTTCAACGTTAGGAAACATCTGCAGCTAAGTTCACATCAGAATACCTTGTTTCTTTGTAATGAATAACCACAGAACAGCATTGTCATCATCTGAAACTAAGATACAAATTGATGGCGTGTGGTAGCATAAAAGACTAACAAGATCATTAGATATGAGTGTGGGGGACTAATAAGTAGGAGTAATAAAGTTATTTTACAGCACAGCTGAAACAGACTGGAAGGCTGTGTGCAGTTCTGGAAGCCACACTTGCAAAGGACACATAGAAAAATCACCAAATGATGGATGAGCTGTGTCTGGTACCCGGGGTTCTGTCTGACTGTTGCGTGGCAACAAGGGGTGCATGCTTCCAGCCCAGTCCTTGTTCTCGAAGGAGCTTCTTTAACAGGAACAGATCTGCCAGCTGCAATCTTTCCTATAAACCCTCCTGCATCCTCTGACCTAAGACATAGAGTGTCACATTCAGGCTCAGGAAAAGGGGGCCCAAAAAAGAGACATCCAGAGAATGCTATGCCTATAGGAGACACCACTTAAGCCTGTGTCAGGACCAGAATATTTAGCTGAATGCAAACCACATCAAGTTGAGGTGATTTTGTTAACCTTAAAAAAGCTTGGTTGGACCTTGAGAAACTAAGATGAGATTCTCTGACCAAAGGATGGCAAGAGAATCCAGGCATTTATAGGAGCATAATGCATACAAGGTGGGATAACACACAGATATTGAAGGGCACACTGATTACACAGGCATAAAGACAAAAATGTGAAAGAGTGAAAGCAAATCCCAGTACATAAAGCCCTGGTGTGCGACTATCAGTACTGACAACTACAACTGCATGCAATGCATCAAAAACAGGCCAAAAAGCAGCTCTGGTGTGCAGCGAACAGTCTCTTGTACTTGCTGGAACAGCCCTCAAACTGGTAAACTAAGTATTTTTAACTAAAACACAACTGTTTGGGCAGTCCAAGCATGCCTTGTATTTTGTTTTGGCTGAGCTTCACTACCCAATGCTCTGGGAAATGCCATCTTATCCTCTGAAAGACATTGCTCTGAGTTTTGAGATGGTTTGGAAGTTAGAAGTTTTCTGCTCTCCCAGGACAATTCCTTAGTTATCCACAGAAACAACACCAAAGACTTTCTGCAAAATTACTTCTCAGAATAATCCAAGGTCTGATCCACACAAATCTGCATGCAGTTTAATAATCATGGTTTATCTTTCTTCTTTGACTGGATAATACAGCTTGTGAAAGAATATCCTCTGCCACAGTCTTTCTATAATCAAAGCAGGTTTTTTTTCCTTCTTTTTTTTTTTTTTCTTTTTTTTTGCTTTCTTTCATTCTTTCTTTGAAGCACCTGATATTGACAGTTTTGATGTGCTTGAAGAAGTATCCCTTTTTCACTAATGGCATTTCTAGCCTGTCTGTGATAATTTTTTTCTGTATTTTCTACTGAAGATAGTTGAAGCTTTTCTTGAGGAAATGAAAGGACTGAAACAAACAGCTTTTTTTCTTCTTTTTTTTTTTTTTTTTTTTTTTTTCCTCATTTGTGGAAGAAAAAACTAATCAAAACTCCTTTGTGCTATCAGTTTTTGTTGGGTGGTAGAACAAATGTAGAACAAAGTAGAACAAAAAAAACCTGTGTGGCTTCTATGCCCCATTTACAACCCAAGGAAATCTAAATCTCATGGCTTGAATTTTACAGCACTATTTTGTAATTGTTTAAACACACAGTCTTCCCTTCCTGTGGCAGGGGCAATAGGAATACACCTGTCATTTACACCCCACCTCATTCCTTACCCCTTAACTGAAGGGCTGAAAAATGAAATGTCTCCCAGACTAAGACAAGCGATGTGGTTAGTCAGCAAGCACCCTGAAGACTATAAAATCCAAAGTCAGCCCCCCAAACCTATGAGATTGCCCCTAAACAAGAAAAAATTTACTTTAAAAAATGTTGCTTATGTCCAGAAATGCATTGTATCTTTCTGCTCCACTATCTGTTGAAATGGATCCACGTGAGGCCCTAAGTAGGGTTACTGGAGAGACCCCTTTCACTTCAGTGTTTTCTGGTGTGTTTTCAAGAGCAAACTGCCTTTTCCCTTTCCAATGTCTATCTACAGAGAGTGGCCCACTCATTCTCACCCCAACCTGATCTAAATCAGCCTAGAGTTAGGGAGTGCACTATCATTATGTGATGATGAGGATCTTGCCTTCGCTTTACCAATGCCTTCCTTTGGAGTGCTGAGGACTGTTCAGGAGATGATCACATTGTCAAAAGCTCTGTTCCTGAAAGGGACTCCTGAAAGTCCTGAGAGTTTGTTTATATCAGATGGAGAGATTGAATTTCATTTGACATGTCACAAACATCCAGTCTCTTGGCCACAAAATAAAGTGAATAATTTAGCAGGGAACTGCTGTATGCCAAGCAAACAGGCTGTAAACCAGCTCTGTACTAAATCTGGGGAACCAGCTGGCCAGCGCGGAGGCACAGAATAGTATTTATTGCTTATGTGCCATGCTGAATTGCAACAACATGGCCCAAAATTAGGAAAAGAATGAAGAAATGGAGGAATTATTATTATTATTATTATTATTATTATTATTTGCTGTCCACACTCAGAAACTCTTCTTCTAGCACATGAAAAACTACGGGGAACACTACGTGACTGCAGCTATCACTTACAATGTTCCTAACAGCTAAAGGGCAGTGTGTAATGGTGCAGTTTGGGCAGGAAATGAAGGGATTTTAATGAGTAATTTGGGAAACTAAATGTAGACCTCTCTATTGCCTGGATGTTGCAGTTAGAAAACCTTCACATTCCTTTCATTACACTAAACAAACAAAAGCTGGTTTTATTCATTTCCTAGTGAGTAGATTTTGCAAAAGAGTTTGGTATTGACCTAATTCTGATCGCCCTGGAATCAGCAAGAATTTATCACTAGATTTATTCACAGCAGGAATCAGCTATCACTGCTCCAAGAATCCCAGTGTTACAGATCTACACATTGTGCAAAGCCTTTATAATTACCCCATTACTCAGAGTGGCTGCAGAACCATCTCACTGGACCCTTTCCTCATCTGGCTTCCCTGCTGGCTTCCACAGTCGTCCATCTGTTTTCCAGGTGCCACCTCAGTCCATTTACTAATGATGCCTTTCTCATGGCTTTACAGAGTTAAAATTGGAAGGAAAAACTTCTAATTTCAATGAAGGAAAAATTTGGCTGTCTAGGATATGTAGTTGTAAATTTGCAACTGATTTGCCAAACTTCTTTCAATGCAATTCAATAGCAGAGGGCTAAAATATCTTGGCAGAGCAGACACTGGAAATAGCTACCTATTCTCCTCCAGACATGAAATATTTGCTAGAGTTCAATACATCCAGCTTTGTTTGTTCAAAGCAATAGAAATGTCAATGAATTCTTTATGGAATGTTCACAGAAATCTCATCTACCTCCATTCAAAATTCAAAAATTCTTAATTCTTTTTTTTTTTTTTTTTTTTTTTTTTTTTAAC
This sequence comes from Nettapus auritus, assembly GCA_011076525.1. Classification (NCBI taxonomy): domain Eukaryota; kingdom Metazoa; phylum Chordata; class Aves; order Anseriformes; family Anatidae; genus Nettapus; species Nettapus auritus. Next base: position 3,598,124 of record CM021775.1, read on the forward strand.
AATTATGTCGCCCTAAATATTCTGCTCAGCTACAGCTGACGTACAAGCACCAGAATGGGTAAGTAAGAAACATTCCTTTTGTGTTTCTGACCAATTTTATATGAAAAGCAAGAGCATTTGAGCTGAGATGACACTGACATTTTTACATCATCCCACACTAGGACTGAAAAACAAATTTAAAGCGGAGAGAGTAGAGTTTACAATTAGTTAAGATGGGTGCAAGACAACTTTAAGCACAACAGCTTATGCCCTACCAAACAGTGAAGTTAATATTGAACATAAAACACACTGTCAGAAATAATTTGAGAAACAATGACCTCAGTGCCAGGCATTTCCTCATGAGGAGTCTATAGGCCCATAAAGGAATTTCAAGACTTAATAGCATTCTTTGTGGAGATGTGTGTTATTTTTTAAAAACATATCTTTTTAAAGTATGCATTTTTACCTTAATTTCTCACAGAAGAGCCCAAATTGAACACATTTACTGCTTTTCAGCTAATTCTGGATAGAAAGTTAACATTCAAAAGGTAGTACGCACCTAAACTTAACTGCTAATCCATGAGAAGACATAAAATAAAGGAACATTTCACTATTGTGCATAAAACAATAAAACTGGGAAATTGATCTTTGGGGGGAAAATGAGGACTTCAGCAAACAAGCTGTACATGGAGATATATTAAAAAGTGATAATAGCTGTAATTCAGACAAAAATGTAAAATCATCACAACAGAGAAGCTCTTTTAATAGAATGACAAGTACAATGAATGTATTTGTTAGAAGGCATGAGAATAACAGTACTGATGTCACTCAGAAAATGCTAACACTAGTGTTAGTACACTAGAATTAATAATGGTAAGGATTTTTCAGGAGAAGTGAAACAAGATCTTACTGTGCAGTTACAGTCACTGTTTGGATATACTTTACAGTATCCAAGCCTCAATGATCATTTGATGGAAATCTCTCCCCAGCTGGAGTCTGTAACCTCCATAGCACTTCTCTTCCCATAGCTCACACAAGCTTTTTGCACAAGAGCAAATCAGCGTTGTGTCCTTCGCTGAGGTTGCTGTTATAACCTTGTATTACATTTATTTTTTACTCATCCAAGTTATGAGATGAGTTTATATGTTATCTGTTCATTTGTAGCCCAAAGCTCTTTGTGAGCACTTTCAGTATTTTAACCAGAAAGTGGTCAATATTTAATCAGCATCTGGCATATCCAATAGTCTGCAGCGTCTTCCCCAAGGAAATGACTGTAGTTTTGCAGGCTGTGTTTTTGCCTTCTTCAGTATCACACTGACCTAAACCCTGCAGAACAAATGATTTAATCCTGCAATGTCTTGAGGTGCTTGGCACCCGTGGTTCCATGGGAAAGCTGTGGATAATCAGCAACTTGCAGGATCAGACTCAGTCCACATTTTCTTTTGGCAAAGAAGTAGACAGGGCTAATTAACAGGATAAAACTGTAAAGACGTGGGCTTATTTGTCTTTGAGTTAAACCACAAAACAACTTAATTACACTATACCCTCATGAACCTTCAAGTAATCTCCTGGCTTGGTTGATTAGGCTTTGAATGTGAAGGCTGCCAAAACAGTACCCAGTTGTTCTACTTGTTATAATTTCAATTTAAAGCTGCAAGTGAACTAGCCTGCTGCCCAAGTGTAATTTCAGCCAATTACACCCAAGCGTAAGCTCAGCCAAACTACTGCAAAACTAAATACATTATTACAACTGACTATCACTTGTTTAACTTGGGAGTGTGAGTAGTGCATGCTCAAAGTCAAGTGAAAACACTTTAGCTGCATCTTCAAAAGCAATGAGCTTCCATTGAAGTGGGTCAGATGTGAGTTTGAGATCCACACTCGAGTTTGTGGATAAAGTACTGAAATGTCTCTTGAAGCACAAGTATATCTCTTTGATAAAAAGCTAACTCCTCTCCCTTGCACTACGATCTACAAAACAGCTTGATCTCTCTGCTCTGCTCAGCAAGACACAACAAGGTAAAAAAAACTTCTCACCAGCATCACTTCCCCGAGAAGAAACTGAATCTGCATTAAGAACTCCTCTCTTTCTGTGCCACAGATCTCCTTTTGCCAGAGAAACTTAAAGCCAACACCCCTAATAATTACTTGATTGAGAAGCCCATTGCTTACAGTTAATTAGCAGAACACAATTATTCTGTTCCTCATATCTGTGGCATACTTGCTTTTTGCAGGAACCTTAATGAGATGCCCTCTGGAATGCTTATAATTGAAGGTGAAAACGGACTTTGAGTTTCTAAAAAGGAAGGTCTTCAGACACTGCAGGTCATAAACGTCAATGTATGTAAGAAAATATTTCAGTTTGGTGCATGTCCACACTCCACATTGTTATATTGAAAGTTACAATATCTATATATTAATATTTTGCTTTTAAGGTACTGAGCAAAGTTCATTCATCAATTCTGATGGCAGGTAACAGCAAGCTGATCAAAGACTGAAAAAGCAAGATACCAGATAAATTACCAGAGGGTGTAAAGTGATTTTAAAGAGCCAAAGTGATTTCATTTCTTAACAGGAGTTAACTTTGTGCAAGAACTACCCATACTAAATATATTTGCTCAAGAATAAGCTGATAAAAGCACTGTGAATCATTTCTGTTTTGCTATGAATTGTTTTCACATTTATTCTTGACCTGGTTTTGTGATTTCCATACTTTATGCTTTATCCCCTTAAATATTCACATGAGTCATGATGTTGAATATTTACTTTTCCCTTCACGGCTGTTTTCTAAGTATAGTTCTTTGTTTAATATGTTCTGACCTCATGTATATTTGACAGCCTCTAAAGAGAGTTTTTCCTCTGGAAGTAATAAAGGAGTTCTGTTTGTTATATCTTTATAATTTCTCAAGAATTTATGCTGTGAGCAACTCAGGCTGCAACTGAGATATTAAAATTTCATTCTCAAGGTTTCATCGTAAGTCTTTGGCTCAAACACAAAAAGTGTTTATGTGATTTTACATACTGAGTACCTTACGATCCATCAACTCAGCACTGTCAAATGAGGGGGCAGGCAAGAACGGGTGCAGCAGTTTGAGTGCGCGGCAATTGCACAAATAATACAACTACCACAATTATCTGAAAGTCTTCAGGGAGCCCATGTAAGATCTGATAGTCTAAACAATCGAAGTATAATTGCTACTCACTGCCTCTCAGAATGTACAGACTCAATAACATCACCCTTTCTGAACTGTTAACACTGAGCTAATGCACCAGCATTCTACCAGGGAAATGGTCCTCTGGAACAGCTGCAATTTAAAAGAGATGTAAACATTGGACCGCAGCTCTTTGAGGTCGTTGCAGAATCCACAGCAGTGTTTTCGGTAAGAGCGCAGCCTTTTAGAAAGACAACCGTCTTTGCAAAAATTGCCTCTGGGAAATTTTATTCTGCTTTTTAACAACTACCCTTTCATTTCATTAGATGCCTTCCAATCCCCCATCACAGCAAATATACAATTAATTCTGCAGGATTAACTGCTTAAGGTGATTTTGACATTAACTGGCACTAAAAAATAAGCTGTTAAATTAACAGCCTTTTTATTTTAAGTGGTTACTTGATGAGAATTATATTAAGCCCTAATACTACATCACCAAAATAAACAGGAATGGAATCAGATCTAAAGACACTAGCGCCAGAAATCTCTGTCATGTTTCCACAAAGGCAAAGTTCATTTCGGGTTCTCTGGAAACCTGAAAATGTGCCTGCTTTCGTACACAGCCTGACAATGACTTAGTGCTGCATGGTCCAGTCACTCTCCATTGAAATTACATTTTCCTACGTTTCATAGCAGTTTCATTAACTGTTTTTAAATCTATCTTTGTAAATTTCCCTTGATTTTAAGGAACGCATCATGCCCTTTGTAAATTCTAAAGATCCTCCTTCTCTTTACACTTTAAATCAAGACTTTGCCAGTAAAAAGCTAGCAAGAGTATTCAGCCTTCTACATCTCCATTCATTTTAGCAATCTCTGAACGTTACTGGCAAAGGATCATTAATCCTACCGGTCTGCCTTGTATTGCATTTTCTCTGTGTCCAGTCTTAAGAAGGAGACAAACCTCCGCAATTTTTAAGTTAGGCATTGTTTAACTATGCCATACTAAGAAGAAAGTGAATAATGAAAATGTTTTATCCCCCCATTAAAATAAAAAAAAAAAAAAAGAAAACCAAAATTTATATACCAAAAAATGGGCAGCTATTCAACACCTATAAAAATCTTAACGGCCTGAGGAATTATTTTGCTAGTCTGATTGGACTAGTAAGATAGCAGGACACCACATAATAGAACAAAGATGACCCTCAGCTCGGCACAAGGAAGCACAAGCATACGAGTCAGATCTTTCTTGCTGTGTGCCCCTGCCTGCTGTGTTTGCACCTGCTGAAGTCGTTGCAGAAAGCCACAGCTGCCCTCCCTGTTCAAGCCACACGTGTGGCACGTGCAAGACAGCCCGCATATGTGAGCACCATGTTGTCAGGTCGTGCTTTTACTGTCCTAGACTGAAATCGTGCAGGGAAAGAGACAGCCCCCAGCCAAACACTGCTGTCCCACGTCCTCTGGGAGTCTGCAGCAGCCACAGAACAGCCACAGCCCTGCCCTGTAGGCATCACGGTCACTGTGTGCCTCTCATCAGCACCCAGGGCAGCTGAGAAACCTCCGCTTCAGTGTGCACTTAGAGACCAGACATGACGACTTTTTAGAAACAGTAGTTTATTTGATGCAAATAACAGTCATGAAAACAACCACCTCTCCAAGAACAAATCAAACAAATAAATGAGAGTTAATTTCTTAGCATTTCTCAGAACTAGGAACTATATTTACTTTTAAACAGTCAACAAAATTTCCCCAAACTGGCACTCAATTGTTGTTTGTTTGTTTTGTTTTTTGTTTTTTATTACTACTGCAATGTTCCAAAAGGCTCATTAATAATGCAAACGCCCTGCATCTCCCATTTGTTACCAGTTATGGGATCAGGCAGAGCGTGTCAGCATATCAGCTTTCTCTAGAAATGAGACATTTGAGAATCATCTGCTGCTAATGGGAAATGTTCTTCATTTACAAATGCACCTTCAATGCTTTTGTTGCTTTTGTTCAGTTTGTTTAGATCTTATCTCAGTACACAATAAGCGAGCTGCATAAACACTAAGTCGTTTCACAAAGAACTACAGATGAGTAGCTTTGGTCTAAAAAGCCTATAAATTTGCACTTAGGAAATGCTTATCCTGCAACCATTCCCACTGCGAAAATCCATTCTGTGAAGCTTTACAGTATCTTAAGGACTATATCACTAATCTACGGCAGACTTGAATTTAATCTAATGCATGCAACTTTGTTATTTGTACTTTATTTCATGAAGACAATATGCCGCAGTAATGTACTCCCTTTAATCATCAATCCGTGTACGGAACTGCCCCGAGTTCCACTGCTAATCCATAATGCTGCCATTCCTATGGCCAGCCCCTTTCTGAATCCAGATTACCTGCAGCTGCCTGCTAGCCAGGCTTAACTGCTCATTCCCTTCTAAATTAAATGCTGAAAGGAGTGAAGGCCACTTCAGACAGCATTGTTTCTGAGGCTAGAAAAATGCACTGGTAATCTCCCCAACCTGCAAAGTTATTTTTTAAGAGCATCAGCAAAACTACTAAATCTCAGTATGAGGAAAGCTTTTATTCTAAGCATAAGATTATGTTTAAGCTTAATGCTCTTGAAAATAAAGATGTTTTAATGCCGTCCATTCCCCTGCAGTTGTGCCAGGTGCTACTTTTCGACAAGACTGCCTCCTACTCAGTGAAAAGCATGGGTAAGCATCTACCAGTAAGCATAAAACTGCTTGATCCTTAATTTTCACACCTGCTGGTGGGGGCCAACAGCCTCTGTGAAGACGGCAGAGGGTGACAATGGCCAGCCAGACCCTCAGGGGCAGAAGTGGGGAGACTGCCTGCATCCTGAGGGGCCATGGCCCACGAGGCATGAGTGGGCTCCCATGGCCTCCCAAGCGACACTGGTAGCAGTGGTATGGGCTTGGAGAAGAGTGGCTGGAAAGTTGCCTGGCAGAAAAGGACAAGAGGGTGCTGGCCAACAGCCGGCTGAATGCGAGCCAGTGGTGTGCCCAGGCAGTCTGGAAGGCCAGTGGCATCCTGGTATGTATCAGAAAGTGTGGCCAGCAGGATGAGGGAATTGGCTGTCCCCCTGTATGTGGACCTCGAGCTTCAGGCCCCTCCTGACAAGGATGTGCAGTTGCTGGAAAAGAGCAACGAAGCTGGAGAAGGGACTGGAAGATGAGACACGGGGAGTGGCTCGGGGGACTGGGGCAGTCTGGAGGAGGCTGAGGAGACCTCATCATTCCCTACAGCTGCCTGACAGGAGGCTGCAGTGAAGAGAGTGTCAATCTCTTCTTCACAGTGACAAGTGACAGGAGAAGTGAGGAAATGGCCTCAAATTGCATGACAGGAGGCTTGTCCTGCATGTCAGCAAGAATTTCTTCACAGCCAGGCTGGTTAGGCACTGGGACAAGCTGCCAGGGGAGGTGGTGGAGTTGCCATCCCTGGAGCTATTTAAGAGATGTGCGTGTGGTGCTTAGGAACGTGTGCTTGTGGTTTTTGGTGGACTTTGTGACCTTGAAGTTCTTCTCCGACATTGACTCTGTGATTGCTATGACACCACGACTGTTGATACTGATGCTATGACAGCACGATTCTCCCCGCCACCCGAGCAGGAGGAGGACAGGGCAGGGGCCACCAGCGGGCTTGTTCCCCCCTGCTCCCCGTCCGTCCCCTCAGGCGGCTCGGACTACACTTCCCACAGCAGCCCGGGCCCTCCTCTTCCCGCGAGAGGGCTCCGGCGGAGGAAGCGGCGGGGCGCGTCCCGGAAGCGGTGCCGCCGTGGAGCCGCCCCGAGCCCGCCGAGCCGCCCCGAGCCCAGCATGGCCGAGCCCGACCCCAAGAGCGTGCAGGACCTCACCGCCGTGGTGCGCGCGGGCCTCGGCCGGCACCGCGGGGCGGCCGCGTTATCCCGAGGGGCTGCTGGGGCCTGCCCGGCCCGGCTCTGGGCCTGCCGGGTGTTGGCCCCGCTCCCTGAGGGGACAGCCCCGGGCGGAGCAGGGGGCAGTGAGGGGAGGGAGAGGCTGAAGGGCTCATAACCGGGAGGGGGTGGTCGCGGGATGAGCGGGGGGAGCTGGGGACGGCTGCTGTGGGGTGGTCGTGGTGTGCCGTGTCTTGAAATTGGTGGCTGAGTGTCGATTCTCGTGTTTGTGTGTGTGTTTATATAATGCAGTAACCAAATACAGGATTATAATGCAAAGTTTAAGCTCAGCAATGGAAAAATCAGGTTGTTACTCATTCTGGTAATATAAGGGTAAATGCTGTGATGGCGTCTTTAACAGAAACAACACAGGCTTCTTACTTTTTTCTATTTTTTTTTTTCCTTTTTACTAGGTGCAGACGTTGCTTCAGCAAATGCAGGACAAATTTCAAACCATGTCTGACCAAATAATTGGACGAAATATCCTTTTTACAAGTCCGATAGCTACTATACACTACTGTAGAAGTATTTTTTATGTATATTTCCAGTGGGATTTGTAAGATACATTTAAAGCGATCATAAGAGTTTGAGCAAAGCCATAATCAAAACCAGCAACTTGACAACACTACTAGATTGTGGTCATATTCCTTAACACCAGTGAACTTGATGACATGAGCTGTCGCATAGATGACCTGGAGAAAAATATAGCAGACCTCATGACACAAGCCGGAGTCGAAGAACTGGAAGGCGAGAACAAGACCCCTGCTACTAACAAGAGTTAAAGTGAGACAATCGCTTGCTAGCCTTGAAACAAATCGTCAGGTCGCTTGAAATTACCAACTGTAAAAGACTAAAAAGAAATTTTGTTTTGATTTGCAAGGTAGTCTGAAATTCCTGCAGAGCAGTGCTGTACGTTACAATAAGAGAATGTCCAGGAAGCTCCCTTCAGCAGGAACCTGTTAGTTTCTTCACCAAGGATGGTTTCTTCATGCATAGTTAGTTTTGAGGAACTGCAATAGCTGTATTCATCCTCTGTTGTTCACGCACTCTGATAGTCTTGGTAAGAGCTGAAATAATGACCATCTTTGCTGCTTGGAAAGGAGAAGAGTTGGGAAACTCCTGCACAAAAACATTAGAGAAGTAGATGTTTCATCTGTTTGGCCAGTAGCAGTTAACAGTCTAGTACAAAAACTCATAAAAGAAATTCAAGTGGTCAACACATGCAGCATTTACAACTGTTGCTAAAGGTATTTCAGAAGGAAGGGGAAATGCAGGAATGCCAAAGCATTCCAGCATAAACAAGGGCTCTGTGTTGGAGCCTAACTGCAATATATGAGTGCTAAGAATTCATTTCGGTTTGTACAGAACTTGATTTTTGCAGTCCGTGGAAGGGAACTAGTAAATGAACACACATGATATTAGATTAACATTTTTCTTTTTTTAGGTGGTTAAATAAGGTATGTCTCAGCCTCTTGCCTGAAATTCTGAGATCAGTTCTAGAACACTACGCAGCCTATGTAATAGGCACATACATATTTGAAATGTGCTTTTGTCTTACAGGATCTATGTTTTGTGTATGTTGACAAAAATACAAATTATTATGGACTTCATTGCCCCCAGTGTCAATTTTCTTAGCTTGAACCCCCCAAAGGAAAGTTTCTGATCAGTATGGTTTATAAATTCTTCTCAGTAATTATTTATTATTTTTCCCCAACAGGTTGCCAATAACTTAAGATGAATGCTGGAAGACTTTTTTTTTCTACAAGCCCTTGGAATTACCGAACAGCTTTTTGCAACTACTGTGTGTAAAAGCATTTTTATATTGTTACAGAGCTTGCATTCCTAGTGTATATTGTATAGGTAGGAATAGGTTAGTTTATATTTTGATTTGTGTACTGTAATTTCACTCTGAATTCTTGCTATGAGGATCAATTAGTTATTAAAACACAGATCTTATGGATCTCAACTACTGGGTGTATTTTTTTTGTTGTCCCTTTTTAAAATACTTTTTCTAGACATTTCATTTTTGATAGCTAAACATCTAGTGACTTTGATTAAATGGAAATCTTAACTTCTGTGTAACTTTGTGGAGTGAAAGCACAAGATTGAAACTTGGCATTAATCTTAGCTCCGAGCACCAGTCTCGACTAGCAGATGACTATGTATTGTGTTTTCTTCATAAATGTGGTAAGGTGATTTTTGGAAATGTAAGACACTGAATATCAAAATCGTATCTCATGTTCATCATATTACGTTACATGTGTGTTCTTAGAACGTAGAACAGAAATACAGGTTAAACATTACTGACAACTGTGCACAGTGAAGCAGTGACTGCTGTTCAAATGTGGTGTATTTAAACAAAGAATTACTATGAATCATCTCACTATGGGATTCAAGTTTTTTTAACACTGTAAACCTCTACTTTGTAACTGACCATGTGTCACTTGGTGTCACCTTTGAACAGCAATTACGATTAAAATAGAAATCCCTTGACAGATAAGGGATGGGATTGTGGGAGTGTGTGTTCTTTCAGTTTAAATCACTGGTTTGTACAAAACAGTTTGCTAAACAAGGCAATGATGCTGAGTAACAAAAAGAGAATCCAGTCAGAATTGTAAAGCCTTGCTACTCTTTGAATAACAGAGCTGGAACTCTTCAAAATAGTTAGTTTAGAGAAGTGTTTGCTTTTATAGTCATATCCACATTTATGGGCCTGAAGTTTAATGGATTACATTAAAGTATTTTGGTAATAAGAAACGTTTTTAGTAGAATCTGTAATATGTCACTGGTGTGAAGAAAAATGACCAATGTCGCATATTACTGACAATCATTGCAATCCTACTCCAGCTTGAACTACAAATTCAAGAAAGCACTAGTGGCAGTCGGCAGTTACATGTGGACCCCACTTAAGACTGCTCTTTGAGTGCCACCAAATTAGTACCTGTGTATTACGACGGCAATATGACAGGTCATTTTTCAAAACTGAGAGGAAATTGTAATAAAAGCTGATAATAATAGGGCAATTTTGTGAACACAGAAAATGTATCGATATACCTTGTAATACCAGCCTTAGGCTATTTGTAATGTCATTTAAAAAAAAATCTAATAAATTATTATGTGTTAACAAATAGTCAGGTCATATATATTAAAGCGAAATCTAGCATAAGTATATAATTTTATCTGAGACTATATTTAGTTTTTAGTTATGGAAAGACCTTAGCACGACCTCTGTCTGTAAAATACAGGCTAGAATATAAATGTATTTTGTACAGTAAAAAGCTAAGCACAATTCATGCCTCATCAAATCTGCATTGTGCTGGGTAGTTACAGTATAGACCAAAGTCATCTGCAATTATTCCAGCGGAAACCAGGATACATATGAAGAAAGCTGTTCCTTAGATTAATTTAAACCGAGCTCTGTAATGCTGTGTTCTGTTTAGGACTGTCATTTGAGACTGTGGCTTGCGTTTTTTTATCTTTTTATCTCTATGCTTGAGTCTTCATAAGCACTTTCTTCTTTTAAGATACCTTTTCTGCTGTCATAATGGTAACACACAGTTGTCTTTTATTATTGACATATTTATAGTTTATTTTCACAAACATTTACTGATTATATACACCCTACTGTGATTTCCTTGCAGATGCAGATGTGATGGTCGATGCATTTTCAGATTTGTAATTCAGACCTAGTGTAATTTCACACAGACTTGCTCAGGTTCAGAGACACAGCAGACCCATGCTATAGCAGCAAAATTGTCTGCTCTGCCTTTGTAAGTGAATATGGGTATTGGGTCATTTCTGCCTCCTGCCTGCCTACAAGAGAGGAGATGGTTTCTGCTTTGATAGATGCCAGCTAGGAGGCAGTGAAATGGATGGAAAACACTCTCTTGAACTTGTCACTTTCTTTATTCTTTCCCTTCCTTAGTGGGCTAAGCAGCAAGTAAGTGGACATTAAGTCTGTTTTTCAAAAATGAGCATGAGAATTACACAGAGCAAGCAGAGACTTTGGGTTCTATGTTTATGTGGAAAAAGAAAAACAAACAACATAGAGAAGACAATCCCAGTAACCATGCTCCTGCCCAAGTTTCTCAGGCTCTCCATTGTCTGCTCTTACCACTTGTTACTTCTCCAAATTTTCCTTTATTGCCACCCTCTTCAACCCCCCACTTTTCTTCAACATGGAACTCAGAGTTCGATTTCAGCTGTTAGTGAGGAAAATGACACTGTTTCCAGGTAACTACTGAGTATAGAAATCTTCTCACAAAAGATCCTTATTAGGAACAACAAATAGAACAAGTCTTTTTTTATGACAAAAATGATGAGTGACGCCATGCAAGTCTTTGGCCAAACTTCTCATAGCTGATCATCAATAGCGGAATCATTTTCTAAGACCTGAAAACTCAGAAACAAATTGAAGATCATAGAAGCTCTTTCATATGCACAAAGTTGTGCATGCTGTTCTAAGTGATTCACACCGGGCAACAGAAATAGGTCTGAAACTTCTGCCTCATCTTTTTTGGTGTCTTAAATTCTATCATTACAGCAGGAGTGATGCTCTTATTCAGAGCATATATCCCTGTTTTGAAACACTTAGTCCCACTGATAAGTGACACAATTATGGAGTCCTTAAGAGGATTTTTCATTTAATCTCTGTCCTGAAGACAGCGTACAGTAAATAAGACTGCACACAGATAGCTCTTTTAACTAATCAATACCATGGGGCACATGCACTGAATGAAGCTGGTTACAGAGACACCCTAAACTATGACACTCATTGTCTGCAAGAGGTAGTTTCAAAGCCCTCCTTTCCTTTCCCTGAGTTGAATGCAGGGAGGTTTCCTCAAAAAAACTTACTTTCATGGTAAGTACCATTGCCCACAGTACCGCCAGTTTGGGGATGGATCTTGTGAGGAATTAATACAATTTTTTCTTGCATTTCTTTTTCTTGGCAAGGGAGACAAGGAATGGTTGCACAAATTCACATTAACCCCCGCGCCCCCCCCCCTCGGCCTCTAGAATTACTATCTTAACATTCCCAATAAAGTTCTTTTGGTTCCTTCCCTCAGAAGGAGTGATGCATGGGATATTGATTTGCCTGAGATTACTGGGAAAATCAGTAAGAAAGAGACCCCTCCTGTCTTCCTGGAGGAGTGCTGAGGCTGCTCACTTGTTCTCCCTCCAACCTTGAAAATTCAAGTAACGCATTTCTTCATAATGTAAACACATTTGACACTGTAACCTCGAAAAACAAATAATTTTGATTCATTATGGTTTTGCTGTGAAATAGCTGTAAAACAAGGCTAGATACACTGTCCATCCTCTCTCTAAAATTGCACCTGTCAGCAGTTCCAGCAGTTCTGGAGGTATTCACGTGGAATTATTTATATGAAACTCTTTCCTCACTCTACTCTTTTCCTCAATATTATAACTCTCTAGCAGATAGTGCCTTCTAGTGGGCACACTACAGTCTCACTAATTGAAGGAATGCTACTCAGATTAATTATTTGGTTACCTTTAATATACAAGTTCAGATGTTAGGGCTTTAATGAGCCACATGCTGTTTTGAAATGTGGTTATTACACAAGGTACTGAGGCTTTGTTTACAATTAAGAAATTAATGGGATATAAAAATCCCTTTCTGAGCTTTAAGTCTTAGCGTGTTTTGAAAGACCTGGTGCTTGCTGAATATTTTTTTTTCTGACTCTGATGTAGAGTTAATGAAATTAGGTCGTTATGAAAATAAGCATGGGATTAAAAAATTTTGTATCATATAAGCTCTGGGATAAGTGATCGAATAGGTTTTGTCTCTTTGGAAAACGTACATACATTAACAGAAAGTGTTCTTTCATGTTATTTTACTGGCGACATATATATATATATTAAATGAAGCTAGTTAAATACATACATAAAAATTCTTCAGTTTACAAAGCTGTAGCACATACAATCCTCACTCAAGAAACTAAATTCTATTTGAAATAGCAAGTGGAGAATGGGAAGCAATACAGTTGTTATCCATGACAGACATTGTGTAGTTTGGGAACATCAAAGCAACTGATAACAGAGGAACAAGATGCACGCTTTAAGACCCAAGGCTATCTGCTACTGTCTACGCATTTAAGACCCAACTTGAGAAGAGTGTGCATGCTGAAGTGGGGCTGAGCTCTGACATACGACACATCCCAGAGGCGAGACCCAGGCAGCGTCTGCTTCCCCAGGGGCTGCTCCACGGCAGAGCAGGAATTTGTTTAGTTCACCAGCTGCTATGGAACAGGAGACGTTTCGTATCATACAACAAGCACCCAATTCAGTTAGACAGTAAGGGGATGAACTTCAGCCAAATCCTCTCTTCAAAATACATTAACTTTAAAAAGTATACTTTAAAGTTAGAAAGCAGTAAAATAAGTAAATAAAGAACACTGCAGTAGATAAATATCTAAGGCCCAGAAATGCAAATGTCATTGATCTTTGCAAACAGATTGATTCTGCAAGGATTTGGTTCACTTGTGAAATACCAGGAAGATGACCTTCAAGGCTCATCACCAGATCTGGTAGGAGAAAGTATATTCCTGCCTTTACATAGCAGTAAGTTTTTTTTTTTTTTTTTTTTTTTTTTTTTTAGGAAAATGACTGGTCACCGAAGATAAAACAACCTGAGTGCTTGCCTGCCTAAATTCATGTGGAGAGACCCAAGTACAGACCTCAGTCATTTTATTATCTTTTATAAACATGCCTCATTCCAGTAACTGAGGATTCTCAGGGAATGTTAATGTGATATAAGGGGAAAAAAAAGAAAAAGGAAACCTTACAGTTCAGTGAAGCCAGCTCGCCTGCTGTTAACATACACACAGAAAAACCATTATAAATAGACCACACCTTCTTAAAAAATTAATGGGACTGCAAATGTTAAAATTAATGACAAATGCAATCGACATTTATTAGAAGGGACATCACTGGGATCTCCAACGAGTCAGGCAAAAAAATTTAATCAGGTTCTTATCAGAGGGTTACAAATAGATGTGTCATTTTAATAAATCTGACAAGTGTACCATGCAACTGAGAACTGGGTGCATCTTAAAAGACAATTAACCAAGTCTCGGTGCTCTGGAAATTCTTTGCAATCCTTTTTCCAAATTATTAGTGTTATTCTATTGTGTGAAGAGGCACAAAGTTGTGCTCTTCTTCATAAATAGCCCCAGTTCTCACCTTTTAAACTGAACATTTGAAAAAAAATGTATTCAGAACCAGTACACAATCCTTAAGCAAGAGGTCTTCAATTCTTTCATCATTGTAGGGTGGCTGTGGAGGAGATGATTGGGGTACTTTCATAAACTGGTTTTACAAACACTTAATTTTATTTATTTACAAATTCTTCACATTGATGTTTTTCTTTAAGGTCAGAACCATTTAAAAATAAGACAGCAATTTAAGAATTTACCACTGGGAACTGTGGAGGTGAATGAAGTTTTAATTACCTCACAGAGATCCTGGATATGCTCAAGGCTTTCCCTCACCACATCCTCACCAAAGACTTTGTTTGGGATTCAAGGTGACCGATGACCTCGATTATTAGTGCCACTTGTCAACAAGAAATGTACTAAATTGAAACCCTTAAAGGAGAGGTCTGTCATGATAAAGCTCTTGTTTAAATTCCACTTTGAGCACTTCTAAAACAACAGACAACAGTAAACAGCATTTAGCAGAATGACACCATCTGCCATTTATTTTTTTCTATCATCTTTCCAGGGTTTTAAGCAATGATTTGGTTAAAAATGCTGACAATTGGCACTATAAATTATGACTTTCGGCTCTCTGAATAGTCAGGAGTAAAAACAAAGTGCAGAGTTAAATCTCGGTTTTCACGCATTATCATGCTTGCAGGATGTGTCTCCAAATTATCCTGCTCCCGCCCCACAGTCACAGGAGGGGATCTAGACACTGCAGGAACAAATTCACTGAGGTTTGTCATTGGTTCTACACTTGGTTGGGCTACCCAGAACCACGGATAGTGTTCCACTTCATGGAGATAACAATGAGATGAATGGCTGGAGAGGAGCAAGACAAACCAACCACCTTTGCACCTTTATTTGAGCCCCGTTATACAGAAGTGCTGCTCCTTCTAAGGCTTATGTATTCATACTAAGGCTTCTAAGGCTTAGAATAGCAGAAGTGTACCGCTCCTCCAAACACTGTGATATTTACAGGGGCTTTGTGTTCTTCCAGTGATACAAGACAACAAGCAGAATGTAAATTTCTACCGCCTTTACGCCTGTGTAGCCTCCTTGTCCCAGAGTGTTTTATGAAACCCTGCTCCACCCCCCTGCAAGCACTGAACAAAATTTGTTTCACACATCATGCAAAATTAAAAACAAATTTATTGAACCTGAGGCGTATTTAAAGATCAGGAGGCTTTTCATGCTGTAAGCTATTTTAAAACATCTTTGAAACTACTCCATAGACTGAAGTTAAACAATTAAAATGCATAATCACATTTAAAAAGCAGCACCAAAAATGTAAGTCATTTTGTCACAGAGGCTGCTCCAGTATGGTCTGATTATTTAACGTTATGCTGTAAAACCAATTTATACCCGATACCCTTGATCTCTATTTCAATTTCAGGATGTTAATATATGCACCATTGCTGTATTAGCTGATAGGGCAGAACAAATACTTAGGGAAAAGTCATGATTAGAATTCGAAATCTCTCTCAGCCATGTTTAACACCCCAACGTACTCACCTTGCTGGCTCCTGCTGTAGATTTTCTCCCCTGAACCCCACACTTCTTTTTCTTTCCTTACCTGCAAAGAATGATTAATCAACATGGGTAACAGGTGAAAGAGGAGCTCTACAGGGAGCATATAGGTGCAGTCACACCTGCAATGAATGCTAAAATCCTCAGCCATCGACCACATCATGTCAATATGAGCTGTTCCACAGCCCAGGGGCCTCTCTCACAGGGCAGGGAGCACAGGCAGCCACTACACAACATGCTACAGGAAGGTTAGGACCCAGATAGCTCAGTCTGAAGGTGACAAAAGCTATTTTCTCATGTTCCTCATAGCATTACTCACACCTCCAATTTCTGCAAACTTTCTTCTATTTCTTGTGCTTTGTTTTACGGTGTACAACCATGCAATAAGATGATGTGAGGGGCTTTGGATCAAGCTGAAGCAAGCTGCATGCTTTGGAGCCTCTAACACAGTTCCAAGATCTGTTCACCCACTACCAGAGGAAACAACACACCAGATTAACGAGGAGACAGAGCCACCATCACAGAACACATTATTTTGTATTCTGAACACCGGCAAAGTTATCAGGGAAAATTGAGCAGACATTTAGAGGAATTTAGCAGGCAGGCAGCGTTAACACAGGGGCTACCATCCCCTGTATTACCAACGCTTTATTAATTGCATGCATACAGCCTGAAAAATGATTCATTACCTTTTGTTGTTTGAGACACATTACGTATAAACACAGCCCACTATTGGAATACACATTCCCAAGCGTATCAAACTAAGGACTTGTCTAGAAGAATGATAACACGTTCTTGTGCTCCCTGAGGAAGGCACAGAGGGGCAACTGCTCGCATCCTCCTTGAATTCCTCCAAGAAAGGACTATGGCAGGTGGTGGCTTGAACAGCGCAAGGAGGCAGGGGCAGTGTAGAGCTGTCTCAAAAAACATCTGGTAGAGATGCAGGTCCTTTCCCCTTCCGATGAGCACGTGGCTATGACCCAGTGTCAGTTTCCCACAGGGCAGTTGTCATTTCAGGGAAGAGAGGGACTTGCACTGGAACAGGGATTTACAAGGATGCCTTGGAGAAGGCAGAAGTGTAGTGAAATGCTCTGAACAGCAAAGATTGCAGCAACTTCTTCCATGTCTGCAAGAGGGCTGCTATTACAGCCCGCTAAAATAAGTCTGATTCCCTTAAAAAGGAGCAGATAATTTGAAGGAGACAGCTTTGCCTGGAACTAAGTGAACAGTCATTTTCACTGTGTACTACAAATCCACTCCTAAGTATCTGCCTAGTGTTTCCATAGTAAATCTTCATTCTGAGGACAGAAAGCTTTCACTTTGGTATCAGTCACTTTTTCTCAACGTTTTACAGCTTGTATCAGAAAAGGATGGAAATCTCTCCCTACAACGACCTCTTAGAAAAGAGAGAAACAAGTGGCTCATTCCTGATAGCAACACCCATATATATTCAGAGGCATGTTTACCAAGCAGAGGGACTGCGACACTTACTCTGCAAAAGTTCTGCAGTTTTTCTTGTATAAGATAGGGTGGGATGGTGAAAAGTAGAGAGCTGTCCTTCAAGTGCCCTTGCCTAAACAAAATGAACAGCTTGAGTTCCTATCGTTAGCAGGCAGAACACCTCTGCAGGAGGCACATGGCTTGAAACCCAGAGAATTCTGCATGATTACAGCTAAGCAACTCCTCAAAAATCAAACAAAATTTTCCTGAGGGAATTTTTCTATGAAAAAACTGTTTACACTAAGGTTAGCATGTATTAACTAGATCTGAGTAGAAAAAAATGTTGTTTGGAGATAAACAGGGAGTTTCAGCTCTCAGAGGGATAAAGGGTTGAGGGCACATGCCCTCGCTACAGGGACACAGAAGATGTATGCTTCACCTCAGGGTACTGTGGGCAACACCTCCAGCTCAAAGGTAATGTGCAAACACATGCACTTGTAACAGAGCATAAATACACAATTACTGGAAACGTGTTTCTTTGAAGCTGGGAAAGACTAATTGCCCCACAACACCAGGCTAGTTGAAAGCCACTTCTGCTAAACAGAAACTGGAACAGCTGATCACAACCACACATCACAGTTTTCCCATCTCTGATTTCTACAATTCTGATTTCAGAATCATAGAAAAAAACTAGAACGAACATTGAGTAGATAGTTAATCTCTCAGCCTAGACATTTCAGTGAGGTTTTGTGGTTCTGGAGCACTCCCACTAGGCCCCTTTTTGGAGGAGGTCCTACAGGTTTTGCTTTATCTTAGAATAAATATACACTATATAATTCTTCAGAATTATTGCACAGATGTCACTATATATATTTAACTAAGGAATTTGAATCCATGACTAAAAATCTTCTAATATTCTAATTATTATTATAATATATGATAATATATATATGATATATATATGTTAATCAATATCAAACAATATATATATGATAATATATATCACATAGATATATGATTATATCTAATCAAATATTATAATCTTCATTAGAATAACTGTTGTTTAATCATCAGCCTTACTTGTTACAATGACTGTTAGTTAAATGCAAGTCTTACGGCGATATTACCTGGTTAGATTTTTACCATTTTCCCATGCATAGAGCTGAATCGTCACCTGGGTGGCAGAAGTCTTGCTACCAGATTGAGGAAATACTTTTGTAGGTTCAGTGACAGAAATATCTTTTTTTTTTTTTTTTTTTCTGAGCAGACACCTTATGCCTGGTGCTACATTTTGATCACAAAAGCTTATTACAGCTCAAGAGTTTTGCCTTAGTGTGAAATTATTATTGAGTCCAGGAAAGCTGGCTTGCACGGAAAATACATGTCTTGTACTTCAACTATTTCTTTGATTTTATCAGTTTTCAGGTATAGTTGTTGGAACTAAACAGCTTCTGAAGACATCACATCAGTGAGCGCGTGCACAGGCCAGACCCAGCTTAGGATCCTGAATTTTGGTAAGGTTCAGAGCCACACTTCTTTGTCTCTACTGCCTTTAGTGAGATAGTTCAGCAACCTCCAAATGACAGCCACAAGCCTGCAGTTGTCACACTGGAGTCAGAGCCTCATGATGACAGCAAGAGCAATTCCTTGATTTTTTTTTTTTTTTTTTTTTCTGTTCCAAAGAGCAGGAACAGATTTGCTGCCTGAAGGGAAGGAGTGAAGAAACACTAAAGCATTTACAACTGTCAAACCTAGGGCCTATGGGATAGAAAACCTTCCAGGTTACATGAAGGAGCAAATCTCATTCATTTTCCCTTTTAGCTAACAGGTGTATATAGCCTTTAATAACAGCCAGAACAGTACCATTTAATTTATTAGAATTTAGAAAATTAGAAATCCCTCAACATTTGAGTTAAGAATCAGTCTCCATATACTGCAGGATTCTGGGCCACTGAGCAGATCCTGTATTCCCTTTGTCTCTCAGAGCAACCATGTTCTGTAACTCTTTATGACTGTAACTAGGAAGCTTTCAAATAAGTGGGATATGCAATAATAATTCACAAACAGCTCAGAGTTCAAGAGCTATACAACGGCAAAAGATCCTAAAATCTGAAGTATATGTGATTTGGATAAAGATATTTTTCTATGAAATATGTAAAATAGTCTTCAAAATGACACAAAACCATACAGCAAAGTGGTTGGAATAATGTGATTTCAGAATTGCTGGTGTGACTCTAACACACCACTGATTACAGTCAATTATTTATCGTTAGCGTGCTCAGCTCCAGGCAGAACATACGGGAGGACTGAACTGAAGGAGCAGAGAGGGCTGTCTTAAATGAATAGTCAGCAGAGAGCACTAGGATAAATCGATAAAGGTACGAGATCATTTCACATTTTTGTGGAAGTTACGAAAACACACTGTCAGCCTGATTCAGTAGATGGCACTCTACCCTCTGTAATGAAGCAATGCTTCAGCATAGCGTTAAGGGAAGAATCGGGTTCTGGATGAGAAGTACAGCTGAGATCCCTACTCCTTGTAGTCATTAGATGCTCAGATACCGTGGCACTAAGTGCCACTGATAGGCCTTAACAGATGGCAGGATCCAGGGTGCTTTTCAACTCCAGGCTTGATAGCCCAGTGACCTGGTTGTAGATTGGGTATTGACATTCTGCCTCCCAAAATTGCTGTGAAGTTGAAATTGGGCATAATGGCATCATTCATTTCCTGTCCTGAACTCCTTGGTCATTTCAGTGCCAGTTCCCAATCCAGCAGTGAATTGTATTCCAGCTGGTGTTGGAAGATTTCTGTGTGTGTAAGTATAACACTTGTGTAATCCACTGGGGATGGAGAAACACCTCAGACAAAGATATTTTGCTTAGGTTCAGGGAAGGAACTTTCCAAGTTACATAATTAAGCAAGAAGTGACATAGTCCTTCAATTTTTCACAGGCAGTCTCCTTTTCTTCATCTCTTTCTTTGCTAAGGGAAGTTATTTTCTGCCCTCAGCTAAAAAATGACATATTGAATCATTCCAATACCAGTGCCTTTGGGATTGTGACCTCTTATTGCAGTGTGGGGTCAAACTACAACCAAATTCCCCATGGCTTTGAAACTGGACAGAACAGGATCCTTGACTTCCAGTCCCAAGTCACTGCTGATTGCAGTATTTCTACCCAGCACTTCGGCTGCCTATCAAATACTGATAAAACCAGGTGGGCATACATATAGAGCATTATAGGGATACAATGGGATAGGAAGGTATTGCAAAACTAAACACAAGCAATACAAGAATCTGAAGTTCTTTTACTTATTGTAAGTCCTGTGACTGAAAAACAGAAATGGGTCAGAATTTTAGCAAGAGATTGTATTGGTGGCCAAATACTAAATGGCATTTCTGACTTACTTTCCCCTAAAAAAAATAGATGTAGAAGTCTTCAACTTCTATTTTTAGCAAAACAAGAATCTGTAGCATTTGTGCTTCTCTGCAAAAATCCTATTCTCTTTTATTACCCCAGCAAAAATCAGAAACAACTCACTTCAGTGAGGTAGAATCAGAATGAACATACACTAGGTGTGAAGAAATAAATCTTTTTGTTCCTGCAAGCTGGCACCGTGCATGAGATGGGATGGATGGCTGCATTATTGGTGTCCTCCTCCAGCTCAGGTGACAGTTCAGGATATTAAAAACCTATGTCTCTAGGGATGGTGAGGCAGGGAATCCAGAGATGAAAGCCACAGATCACATTGTTATCTCACTTATGGATGAAACCTTTCTCTTATATTCACTTGAATTTCAAACCCCGTCTTGACAAATGCAGGATAAGCACAATTTCGGACTACAGTGAAAGTCAGATTTATGTTGTACTTTTATGCCTGCACTGTTCCACTCTCATAAGAGACTACATAGTCAAGAGAGGCGATGTTTCACCCATAATTCTGGTCCCACTTCCCCAAGCAAAGAGGAAAGAATGGAAGATTCAGCATTCTTCTGCTGATAATTTATCCCTGTCAGACTCCAAAAATAATAAATAAAACCAAAAACAAACAAAAACCCATAAGCCTCCATCTAGTTTTGAATAGTGATTTTCAAAATGAGCTCATTCTGCCATGATTCTTCTCACGACACTTTCCATGATTTTTCCACACCAGCAACTTTCTAATAGCAGCAGAGAAAGAAAGAGCAGCTCCATAAAATAGCATTAAACAAGGAGGCTCATTGGTAATTAAAGTGGGAATGGAGATAGAGGAATACTGGGTAAAGCCTGCTGGAATGCCTCTTTGGGATATTTCAAACAGTTTTTTGAAATAACATTTCTGTCTTCCTGGAGCTAATTATACATTTGCTGCACACTAAGCAGAAGGCTAAATTAATTGGAAGAACAAAGGTAATTTGTTGCGGGTTGGAAGGAGGCCATGGATGCTTGTTTCCCTTGTGGGAGAAGAGCTGATGACCTATCCTAGGTTTGTCGTCATCAAATGGAGGGATGCAGGACCAGAACGTGCATCCCACCCAGCCCATCATACAGAACTACTACCCTCCAGCCTCCTCTTCAGCCCTAGCTGTGCCAGGCACTGTGACTACTGACTGGGTAGCAGCAGGTGGAAAGTCTCTCTGCCTCTCCTTCCAGCCCCCTTCCATTCTTCCACCATCTGGCAGTAGATTGCTTCAGTAAGAGCTGCCAAATTCAACGTGTCAATATTAATCACGAAAGTCACAATGGAGTATTTGTGAGGCCCATACTCACGTTCTGCCTGTCAAATAGATCATCTCCTTTGCGCTGGTTCTTCATAAACATCTGGAGACACCTTATTAAAATAGAACAGATCATCAGCAGCTGGAGCATTTCAAAGATGAATGGGCTTTATGCCAGTAAATATGGTGCTTGCCAAAACACAGGTGGCAACTATATCTCTACAAGACTGTTACCCTTCCTATTGTATATATTCATTCAGACAGGCTATACCATGTGGGACAGGTATTGAATACCTACCTCTTTTCCCCAAGTTGTCAACATTTGCAAATATGAATTATGCATTCTCAAGCTTCCAGAACGTCTGCTTAAATACAAAGCAATTCAGTAGTTTTTTTTTTTTTTTTTTTTTTTTCCTGATATAAAAGATTATGATCAAAGAATCTGCTGAACATTTGCAGAAAATCAATTTCTCTGAGGTGCAAGAGAGCCTATAATGCCAAACTTGGAAGCCATTTAAAAATATACATTTCAGTTTGAGGTGTTCGTGCTTTTTCAGGAAAACATACACATGCAGTTGGTGTCTTTAAACACAGTTTCATTCCCCTGTGAGAAGGATTTAATTGGCTTCAAATAAGAAACCACTGTTTTACATAGTACAATCTTCCACTTAATACCCAAGAATCCATGTCACGTATTTAAACTACAAGTAAAATACTTACTAATGAGCTAATGTTTTGCAAATACCCACAGAAATATTTGAACTTGACCACCTTCCTTTTAAACAGGACGCAGTCTAGAGAGGGAGGTAGCTTTCTCGGTTAACCGCAGTGTTGATGAAAGAACATGGCTGTTAAACACAATTGTGGCCCTTCATTTTACTCCCAGCATTTCTCTCTAATTCACTGTTTAACTTCAGGAAAGACACTTAACCTCTACGCGCCTCAGTTCACCCGTCTGTAAAATAGTAGATAAGTCACCTAATTCGCAGGGATGTTATGGAGATTAATTAACTAACGTCTGGAAAATGTCTCAAGATCCTTCTGTGAAAGGCATTATAAGGGCAAAGGATAGTAGTATAACCGTATGCAAAAGGTTTTATCACTTGGCACAAGACAGTTTGGTTTTATCCTCTTTCACTCTGCAACATCACTGAGTATTTTTACAGGGACCATTGGCTAATAACAGACTCAGGCAGCTTTGCAGAGTACCATTATCTTAAGTCAAAGGACATGTTGTTTCACCCTAAATAAAACTCTATTTTGTCAGCTCCTGATACTGCTTCGAGATCCCCAGTGAGGTCAGAGCCCCGACAGGCTAGACGCTGTACATAGACCTTGAAAAACAGGCCTTGAATATGCAAGAAAGCTGCATCTACTTAACATAAGAGATCTTTATAAGCTAATTTAATTGATCTGACAAATGTGCTATGCGGGCTGTCTTTAATGGTGGTCTATTTTCACGGCCAGCTCTAGGTGGATGCAACCCAGGCAGAGCTGCCTTGAGCAGCAAACTGCTGTGGCTTTGGGCTTTCTGCCAGCTTTGCCTGTGCCAATCTATGAGAAGTCTGCCTGACCGTTGCTGCTTCCTGACAAAAATGAGTTTGGGTGGGCGGCGGATGAGTTAGTGATCCCTCTGACCCCCAGACTCAGTGGTAGCAGTCTTCTACCCCAGCCTTTACTTTTCCTTTGCATTCTGAATATAGTAGGTTTCATTCAAACCAAAAGAACAGATGGTGAAGCTGACATGATTTTTAGTCCATGTGATGACATGAAGTCAGACCTTACATTAATTCAACTTCGCAGTACCACATGGACAGGAAAAAAAAAAAAAAAAAAAAAATTGAACAGGGACAAAGTGAGGAAATGGCTTGCCTATCAATAAGAGCCAGAAATAATTCCCAGACCTAGCCACCCCCTAATATGTATTAGTAATTTGTTTGGGTCAACCTGCTTTTCCATCAATGCTTTTTTGTATGATCTGATAGCTCCTTTACCCAGGAAATTGCATTATGCTCTGCCATCTTCTCCACTGAGCCCTACATACAGCTTGACACGCTCCACTCCCCCACCACTTGTTACCTGCTCTTAGTCAACTTTAAAATAGAAAAGTACCTGTCACAGCCACGTTGCCTTCAACTGCACATTGCTGTAAAGTTTCACATTAGGAAGGCAACTGGAAAACTTTGTTTTCAAGTAGCTGTTTATCTTGTGCTATTCTTATTCACTATTTCCTCTTCAAAACGCAGACCTGGAAGGGCAACGGAATGGGGAGAAAGAAAGGTTTGGTCACAATTTAGAGTCATTTGTTCCTGTCAGAATTTATATGAGCTAAATCTCAAGCCTGGACAAGCCTTAATAACTATCATATTTAAAGTTCAGCTTTACAGGGGATGACTTTGTTGCCCAAGGGGATAAGTAATAGAATATAGAATAGTTCACCTTTCATGTGCCCATTCATACCCAATCCAGCAAGGAAAGGCTGGTGCTGGCCTTTCAGAGGCATACATGACGTGAATTTATCAGTCTCTAAGCGAATCCCATTGGACTAAACTACTGCTAATTGATCTCCTTGCTAGCTAAAGTCACTTAGAAGGTCACTGAGAGAGCCAAAAGAGCTAGCTTTACTGCTAGGCCTGTGCTGGAGGGATAGGAAGCCTCTACATTCTCCTGATAAGCTGACCCATCCAAACAATTTTTAAAGTTTCTCTCCATACTTTATCTTTACTATCAATGTTTGTTTCAAGAGAACACACCCTACTGAGGCAGTGATCTACAAATGAGAAAAAGCAACGCGTGGGACGAGGCTTTCCACAAAGTGAGGTGCCTTGTCAATAGCGAAGACATGAAACAAACGGAGCGAGAGATCCCCCTCCACTGGAGTGTCACAGGTCACAAATGGAAATGTCCGTACAGAAGACTGAGGAAGGGCTTGAGCAAAGAAATTTTACCACTGCAGACTACTAGGAAATCAATAATCATCTGCCAATTACCTCTTCAGAAACTGGCCACAAACAAACACATTTCTCCCATCATTGGCCTCAAGTTCAGAGCTTCCCTGCCCAGGGTTACAACTTCACACATTCCTGTTCCAGAACAGAATAGCTACCACTAGCAGTAGGCCATTACCAGAGAGGTTTTTATTTCAGTTGATAGAGGCCAGTGCTTTCCGTGAGGATGGTCCCCGAACAGGTCCCTGCTGACCTGCTGCTGCAAGGTGTATGAGCAAGAGGCACGAACAAGCCTGCTCAGAAATCCCCCTTGCTGAAATCACTCCTGACCTGGGAGCACAACTCAAAGGCAGCGTGCTCTGCAGTAACCTATTTCTCGTTAGCAGCTCAGTCACACAAGACATCCGCAGCAGCAGCTGGCCATCCCCGTAGGATGTCGTGCAAGGAGAAGTGAGTATGGGTGTCTGCCTTCAAAAGGGGCAGTGGAAAACAGAACAAAGATGGGAAAAAGGGTAGCTAGGAGTAAGTTCAGTTGGGCAACAACCTTGGTGGGGATGTGGATGAATGCTAACGTGCTTGAATTATTCACATGTAATCTGGTATGAAGAGGTTTAGCCCAATAGCCTCTGGTGGTAGCCCTCTGGAAGGAGAAATCTCACTGAAAACATGACTTGAGGGCAGGAGGGAGAGAGAGATCTGAGGAGAAAACAAAAGCAAGAGGCTCCTCCCATAACACCTGTGGTTAGAGAAGACATTTCTCCAGTACTGGAAGCTGATACCTCTCACCAGCACTAAATTTGTTTCAGCAAAAGACCAACACAAAGAAAAGGTCTGACCTTGTTCTTTATCACAGCCACATCTGTAACAGAGACTGCCGCAGGATATCAGTCTCACAGAAACTTCCCCTCTTTATTAGTCTGCTGACTGTAATCCTTACTTGAGGGGACCTGCTTTGCCTCTCCCTATCTCTTCACGGGGAAGCTGGGACCCTGTGAGGAGCTTTACTCTGTGATGTGCATACTGTCAGTGGGAGTCCACACTGAAGAATACACATGAATGAAAAACAATGTAGGGGAAAAACAAATTTCCTTACTTTTAAAAATTGATCTCAATTTGTTTATAATTCTGCAAGTTGAAGCCGAGCCCAATTTTCAATTGGTAACACCGGGTTTGCATTGAGGGGAGAAAGAAACAGCTCTAAAATTAGAAGACTGAATAATCTTGGGTTTAAAAGCATCACAAATGCTGGTCTTGTAAATACAGTCATCAAGAGAAATACAAGCATGTTTGCCATGTAATTGCATATTCAAAAATAATACGGAGAGAGCGTTTTGTAAAGAAATGCAAATTTAACACTCATGAGAGGTCCAGTCTGGACAGCTTGGAGAATGAAATTGCTCCACTGACTCACTAAGGAGACAGAGCAGTGCAGCAGGTCAGTCTCCATTCAGTTCTGCTCACAATGGAACAAAATCAGTGCAAATCACCCCTCATTTACACGTTGTTCCTGTAGCTCACCCCTCTTGCCCCTTCCAGCCTTTTGTTGCGTGATCACTGGTGGCAGATCTGTAAGGATACAAGCTCACTGATGTCTTTAGCCATTTTGCCTCAAGAGCAAGCTTGTAAATGAAGGACAGAAACCTACTCGCTGTCCTAATTTCATTTCCTTGGGCCACCAAGCTTCACAACGTTCAGACAAAATATTTGCTGTGCCTCTATGAATTCAGGGAGAAAAAGATTAAAAAAAATAAATATAATTTTCCAGAAGAAAAATGGACAGAGATAGGGAAAGAAATGTCAAGATAAGGGAACAAAATGGACTAAAATAGTCTGTACTTTCCAGCTCCTCAGGAGTTTGGTGTGGGCTAAACCCTACTATTCCAGTGATCTAAACCGAAGCACTCACACAGGTGGGTGCTCATCCTGCAGACCCAAATACCACAGACCTGAATCATCTTCAATTTTTCACAATTATATGTAAAGTTGAGAAGTGGATGTATCTACAGAGCTGCTACTAAGCACTGAACAGAGGCATGCTTGGAGGTTTCTCCCAAAAGTTATCTACTCAGCGGCTTCAATGTCTCAAAAGCACATTTGCTATAATAAACTAAAACATCCTAATTTTAAATCCCTGCTCATGACTTTCAGACAGGTCTAGGATCAACACAAAGCAACCAGATAACATCACACATGCTTACTGACCACATATGACCACATACTCAGGGACTAGATCAAATTGGCTTAAAAAGCAATGGAAGTAAAACCCATTATGTGGTGTAAATAATAGATTTGCAGCTCTGATGTAAATAATAGATTTGCAACTCTTGCAGCACCTTAAGACACAGACATGTTCTTCAAATAGCCTGAAATTCTACTACAATCAAATGATATTGAACAGTATGGTATACAGCTTACAATATCCCCAGATACTGGTCACACCAGTTACTGTAAGCTTAAGCTGCAAGAAACTTTTTACTGAGGCTTAAAGGCTTCCATGTCAAGAGCATAATACAAATCGTACCTGGTAAACTTCAGCATTTAGATCCCTTTTGAATACATGACCTCATTTACAGCAGACAAGACCCAAAACAAGTTGAAAAATATTCTCCATGTTAAACTTGAACACTACTTTTCCAGAGCCATTCTAGTGAAACACCAGTTTATCAAGGGAAGCTGCAAAAAGGGATGGGTGCGTTTTGTTCCCACTGCCTTTATCCAGATGCTTTGGTGGAGGCATTCCTTGGTAAGAATGAGATGGAAAGGAAGGCAGGTGGAAGAAAGCAGTATGGTTTGAAAAGGGATTTTGGAAATACTTCAGTGGGCACTTTTGAATGTGATTCATGTGATAAGATCACTGGTAACTCCTCCACAACTGTATCAGACAGATAATTAGAGGATAATTACAGAAATAGAGATCTCCAAGTGGTTCCAAAAGGATTTTCCCATGTTACTGCTTCCCCTATGATAGCAAGTGCTTGTAATAGGTCCAGAGTCCTCAGAAAAGATGCCCTGAAAGCCTGCTGGGCTCTCTAGATTTCCCTAGGAAGACACAAGCCCCAAAGAGCTCAGCCTCACTTGTCCTCACTCAGACAATGTGTGGTACCTGTATGGTAACACAGGGTGAATGAAGATCTTACAGGCATGGACATGAGTTGACTGTCTTTTTGAACAAAAGAGAAAGGTTATACGTAGCTGAGAGAGTTTAGCAGAATCTACTGAGATTAATCAGGGTATGAAGAAGGGACATTCTGCCGCCGGTAGCGGTTAGCACCATCCAATTATGACAGAAAGCTTCCCGGGGAGTTCAGCCACCTCACCCCAAGGGCTCTCCCCTTCAGACAAGCAAGCCCGGCTTTCCTTTCTGCAATACAGACACTTGAAGCAAAATTCATGAGTGATGTTCAGCTGGAGTGTTTGCTTTGCTCTAACAACCACCGTGCTTGCATCCCAGCTCAGATCAAATGTAGCGCTGAGTATATGCACTCCCTCTGAGGATTAATCATCAAAATAGGGCTGGAAGAGAACCTCAAAGGTCATTCAGTCTATCTTTCTGCCTAAGGCAGGCTAAGCTACACAAACTGTTCTTGACAGACGTTTCTCTAATCTGTTCTTGAAAACCTCTGAGGATAAGGACTTCACCACCCCCAAGGAAATCTCTTCCATGCTTAACCACCCTTGCAGTCCCAAAGTTCCTCCTACCAAGTAAAATCTCCCCTGGCTTATGTGACACATGAAATAGGAAAACAATGCAAAATGAGGTCAGAGAGACCTTGTCTCCATCTTGCACATTTAATTTTTTTTTTTTTTTTTTTTTTTTTTTGACACATCCCGGCATCTTGTCTGTCCAAGATGCCAGACAAGCGATGGGATTGTCATTGAAGAACTTTCCAGTTGTGACTTTATCTTTCAGACTGTATTGGAAATGTGTAATATATTGCAAAGGAACAACTCAGAAAATTTTGAAGTAGTGCCCTTAAAAATAAGGCATCTATGAACAGAAATTAGTTTATTTTTTCTCTTAACCTGATTGTTAATTGGACCCTTTTCACATTTAAAGACTTTACTGCATTTCTGCCTGTCTGTGTTGTGACACAGGCAGAAGAGAACATTGATTAAAAAGAGATTCTTTTGGCAATCATGCTTAAATGCACTCAACTTTTAAAGACATGCTTCCCATAAGGTTTCCCTTGACCTGAACTGGCATCACTTCCATCCACAAATCTCTCCCAAACCTCAAGTCAATGATTTAATCTCATAGTGGACCAAAACGAGGTCAAAGACCTAAAGACAATTTCTTCTTCAGGAGTTCAGAGTATTTCAGAGGGACTTGCCCTTTGGTCAAGATATACAGATGTTAATGGTCAGCGAGCAGCCCAGAAGAATGAAATTGAGGGCTAGAGAAAGCTCAGGAAAGGGAACTCGCTGCAAGAATACAATGAGTAGCAGGATCATGGGATGAGGTACCCAAAGCCAGGCAAGAAACACAAAATTTGGAAGCCCTTTCGTGGCAGCACTGGGGAGGAGCAGGTCAGAGAGCAATGCCTGCAAAAGCAAGTGGAAGTAGTCTAGAGAAAGCTTTTGCATTTGCTAAATAGAAAAAGACAGCAAGTCTTCCCCCGAGCACAGGTTTACAAGCTTTCGGTTCTCCATATTAGTCTTCCCCTTCAAGCAGAATTTAACTCAACTGCGGTGCTCCCAGGAATGGAGACAGACATCATCCAGAAGATGGTGCTCTTGGGTAAAGCACAACTTCTGGGAAAAAAAAAAAAAAAAAAAAAAAAAAAAAAAAAAAAAA
>CM021775.1:3627904-3704720 GCA_011076525.1 Nettapus auritus
TTTGAGAAAATCCCCATCACCACCCCTTTGTGAGTAGGTACACACAAACAATAAAATTGCAAAAATAAACAGTTTTGCCATCAGCTTGATCCAGATCTTTTTCAGGATCAAGGGACTGCTTGGAGTCCTGCTCCAAAACCCAGCACTGAAAATATGCCAGAAATGGTGTGGGGAAAGGGAAACAGTTAAAACACAAGGAGCATGCCTAACAATTAATTCCCAGTCATCAAATAACTTTTTCTGGGTTACTCTTGTGCAGAGAGCACCACCTCTGACTACTCCCCAGAGGGAAGGAGGGGTTAAAGGAAAGGGAAAGAAAAAAAGAAAAAAAGCAACTGTATTATGAAGGCTCATGAATCAATATTATTTAGCCAGCATTTCATTTTTAAATGCACTCATGCATCTATCAAATAAATGTTTTCTCTCAAGGATCTCCAAGTATTTTACATAAAAAAATAAATATGACTATTTACATAACAGAGATTGAAATGGAATTATTTTCATTGCCAAGGCAATCTGTTTTTCTTACCTTTTTAAAAGAGCACATCCACCATTTTACTGGTGAGATGATGCATTGGAATATGCTACTGTAGCTTGTTCCCAGATTTTGGTACAATATATACAAACTTCAGAAAGAAAAAAAACAGTGTATATAGATAGACATATGAAAGCTTAATTCTCAGATGTAGTTATGTTTGTATTTGAGGGCTAGTGAAATCAAAAACAGACAGAAGGATTAACAGATTTTAAGGTAAGCGTCCAGCAACTTTCTTGCACCAAGGGGAGGGCACCTCTTGCATTTGGCTGAGCCTTTGCTATCACCTTCTTCGTGCTCTTTGTTTCAGAAACGATTGCCACATGAGCCAGCTTTAGTCTGGGCTAGCAGTGAAGCCCAGGCTGTCTTTTCAATGTAATTCTGCTACCCTGTGAGATGCAGAAAGCATAGTTTCTCTTTTTATTAATCTAACAGCAAGTTAATAAACCTGCTCTCTCTTTTTTTTTTTTTTTTTTTTTTTTTTTTTTTTAAGAATAACCTTGTACTTCAGTTGTTGGCTGAAAGAAAAAGACTTCAACAAAAATAAATGAAGACCCAACCAGCAGGCTCAGAAACCTCTATTCCCTAAACTGAGAGTCAATTAGTTATAATCAATTAAATAAAATTAAGGAAAACAAAATCTCATGGGCTTGGGGAAGGAAAAATGATAAATGAACTACCATTGTAGTCACTTGGGGGAAAAAAATGTCACCATCAAGGAGAAAAAAAATGGAAGCAATTAAAAAAGTTTAAAAGTTTCCTTATTGCAAGGAGACCAGGGAGTGTGCCAGCCCCTCAAGGTTTTTATCAAGATTTTTGAATTCATTTCATTTCTCGGTCTGTGCTGAGGTACTGCGGGAGGTACTAAGCCACGAGGCTGGAGCCTTGCAGTGCCCTACTTCGCAAACCCAAGTGTAGCTGCCAGCACTTGGGCTGCCGCAGGCCAGATGCTTACAGCTGACTTCAACCCAAATGTTTTGTCCCCATTACATTTTAGGAATGCCCTCCATGAACAAAGGACAATCCTAGTCTACACAGGTGTCGGCTTGAGAAAATGAATATCCACCACCAGGAAGATGACTAATTAGACTCTCTGGCTGCTCAACTAGATACACAGATAAGACACAGAAGGAAAAGATTTAAGAGATTTCAGATGTTGTATGCAAATCACAGTAGAAAAAAAATAATGAAAGTCCAAGCTGCCCTGGACATAGGGCATCTTCTTGATGATAGCTTTGAAGCCTGCACTGTCTGGATTTGAGTTCAGACAAATCTGACAAGTCTAGTATTAATACATCTCACTTTTAACATAGATGGAGCTTCCGTGACACACTGCCAACAAGAATGTCAATGAATACCAGCCTTGGTGGTAGGTTTCAAAATCAATATAATCAGCACAGTGTTCTATTCACAGCTTATAAATTGCTGTCACAGTGGCTAACTTCACAGTCCTATCAGTTCCAGAAGCCTTGTTAAAGCTGCCTGTGAAGTTTGCTGGACACAGTTTTGTCAAAAGGTATTCTGCCTGCAGCTCAACGCTGGCATACCATTCAGACTCTGCCCAGAAACTCCCCATGTTGCAGCAGCAGAGGCCACAGAAGAGGAGGAAAACATGCTGACAACATTTCAAGAGGTAAGGCAGAAACAAAAGTGGCATATTTTGAAATAAAACTTCTTTTTTCCTTCTCAGAGAAGCATTCTTAAGGGCTGTGAATTCAGAAATCTTTAAACAGAAGCAGAAGGTAGAAAAATAAAGCAATTATAGTGCAGTGTTTTGTACTTCACCAGTTCATATTAATACCACAGAGTTCCAGACGTCTAGGAGCACATGACGGCTGAGACATGCTATTTTTCACCACAGGACAACTCCACACCACCCACAAGACATACATCCTTTCAAGACAAAATCATGTCATTATGAAGCAGCTAATTTAGTCTTTCACCTATCAGGTAATTAGGTGAAGATCTCATCATCCACTTTCTGTAAGCTCAAATATTATTTCAGTATTCCTGTGATATGTGCCTTGTGCCTTGGACCTGAATTTGGTAGTATTTCATAATTTTTCACTAATCCTACTTCTCTAAAAATATCTCTGTTTTCAAAGAATTTGAATAAATCAATTCCTGATATGGCTCCCTTGATTTCAGTTGAGTTATACCCTTCAGCTTCAAACTTATCAACATATTAAAGTTTGGAAGAATAAAGAGTTGTTCTACACCCAGACAATCCCTTAAGGTTATAAGGTTTCATCATGACCCTTAGGGGTAAGGTGTTGTTTTTTAAAATATATATATATATTTTTCTCTACTATATGCTTTATCCTGCAACTGTTAAAACTTCAGAAATCAAACTATCAACTAAATAAGGTGGAAAAGTACTACTACAAATCTACCTAAGGGGAAATAGACACAAACATTAAGTGATTTGCCTGCAACAGTTGAGGGAACCCATATTGGGACAGGGAAATTAACTGATGCCCCTCAGCTCTTCATTCAGTACTTTCTTCTTGGGCTCACTCATCTTTCTCAGAAGTTAGCTTCAATAGCCTAGAAAGACAAGATTTCATTGCCTTGGGTGGTGTCATCTTCTTCCATTCAGCCCTGAATCTGCTACAGACACGACTAGCTCAAAAAGCATTAGTCACTTCCACGAACAAGGGAACTTTCTGCTTTTTTAACAAGAACAATTGCCTCCCAGTAGTAACTTCTAGTTTCTTTTTTTTTTCTTTTTTTTTTTTTTCAGTAATTAAAAACCACAGGGATTAACCCATTATTCCCAGGATTTTCTCTTTTCTTCACAGCATTGCTGTGAAAGCAAAGAAACATTAAATCTGTTGTTAAACATATGATGCCGAAACCCCAAACTGCTACAGCTCTAAGCTTTGTTGGGTAGCTTGTTATTTTCAGCTGAAAGAGCACACAGGAAATATCTGATGTCAAAAAAATATTACTTTGGTTTCTAAGGCAATCTAAATTAGCAGCCTCTCCACCAAATCCATTATTGAAACTACTCCTCCCACTTTTTTCCAGCAAACCAGATTACAACTTCAACCACAATGCAAACACACAGATATGTAGTCATCTAGGAGAACTGCAGTTTTTTCAGTCTGTGTTGGAAGTTTGGCTCTAGATTGTAACTAAAGTAGTCAGACTATTTATATTCAACAGGGACGTTCAAGTATCACATCAAGATTAGTTTAGTGGGGCCAATTTTAAACCCCAAAACCTGACTCCCAAGTTATCAGCTTTGTAGAGAAAACGTCTGCTGTACAGCGTTGCTAGAAAGCTTGGAACTATACTTCTCATTTTCACTTCTCATCTCACTTCTGCATTATCTCCTACAAGCCATTGTATATCTATTGTGAATTTTCTTGTATGCCTCTGCCCAAAATTTCTACTTTTTTTTTTTCTTTTTCTTTTTCTTTTTTTTTTTCTTGAATATTTTGCTGCATTCAGAATGGGAACCACGTGGGTGCACTTCGCTCATGTTCTTCTGCACCTATTATCTCATGTGACCTCACAGACGTTAGCAAGAAACTCCATATAAGCATGTTCAAACATTAGCTGTCATTATTAAGAATGCTAAAACTGATGAAAAAAACAGATCTCACTAGATTTTTACTACCCCATTTCTATGCTATCCTGTCACCAAAAGCTCAGATTTACAGCAAGATAGTTCCAGTGAAAGCTGAACCCCCACAATCATGTATGCTTCTGGGAAGGTGTCTAAGCATTCTCAGAAGGAATGCCAGAACTGGGCACGGGACTGAAACCTTTGAATGCTCAGTGGGACTGAGTTCTGAATTAAATGCTGCCTTGATTAAGTTACTGGGAGCTTTTTTTCCCACCACAGACTTCACAAAGAGTACAGAGACCTTGAATGGCTCCTTAGGGTAAGATTTAACTCACCTACTCCACTTATCTACAAATTGGGTGTCAAGTCTAAGTTAGTCGTCAGTGCTACTGACTGTGTATATCACCCTGGGCAAGTCACATCATTTCTCTTAGCTACATTAATTTCTGAAACGTTTCATAGAAATGAAAGTAGTAAGAAAGCCTCACAATGGCTATGTCCAGTATTAAACCAAAGTCTACAGAGAACATTCAACACTGCCACGAAAGAGGCAACATGAAGACATGGAATCACTTACATGGATATTTTTCAAGAGGCAAATGCTATAATAGATCTTATTCTGTTGGAGAGGTACCACAGACTAGGTTGAAGTTACTGTGGGGTAACAGCACAGTGCCTTTCTATAATTATGTAAATTACACGGGTTATGACTACTGGTTATATTCACATAAATGACCCTGATTTTTCTGAGATACTCCTCTTCCAGGTGTAATTTTGCATGCAACATAAACTGTGGATTTCAGAGAAGCACTTTAAGCATCTAAATATCAGACTGTGCCTACAAATTGTTTAGACAGATACTTTAATACTGTAATTTGTTAGCGCAATTACTTCAGTAGGCAAGACTGTGTGCAAGGAGGCAGTAAATAATTAAGACCACCAAGTTGGAGCCTAGGGCACCATTTTAAAATATTTTATCTAATATTTAAATTTGGTAAGTGTAGGCAAAAGGCGCTTAAGGAGAATGCACTTAGACAACCAGCACATAAGCCTCATATTGCACCACACAATCTATTTGCACTTATTGCTGAAGATTATTTTTGAATGCTCTGATTCTAAAGATATCAAAATTGGCTATTGTAAGTAGTTGATGCTGCTTGGCTTTTCAAAGCCTCATCAAGTTTTTAAAAACACAGATGGCTGTTCTACAATAAAAAAGAATTTACCTGCAGTGATGCATTTACACCAGAATAATCTGTCTGTAACAAGAGAAAGAACAAGCCATATATTCAATATGGAAAGTTACATCCATGAACTCTAGTGCTGTCAGTATAAACAGGTGCTATGCTGAAAAATGTGAAGCCTCATTAATGCATCATTTAATAAAATGCACCATTTTCTTATCTTCCAGGTCTCTTTACATCTTCCACAAAGATTTGCTTTTCTAAGTTAGTCATCACAACCCAATGATGTGATAGATCTCGAGTCTCAGAAATGGTTCTTACTACAGCAGTTGACAACATAAAATGCCATACAAAAGAAATACTAAAACCTTTATGTATGTGATTAAGGCTACCGAGAATGCTCCATCTAAAGCCCTGAAAATAAAAAAGCTTCTTGCTGCTTGAAAATGTTGCTCCAGCAGCATTTCAGCTCAAAAAACGTTGTAGGAAAAACAAGAGACAAAAAGCCTTCAACAATCCCCCTTGCAGAAAAAAATAAAAAATAAAGCAACATTAAACACAACAAATTTCACAATGTCAAATCAGTAGCCTGCAGCTTTTTCGCAGGCTCAGTATTTGTACTGGGGAAGCTGTCCAAGCCAACAGAGCATGGCATGAGAGGGACAGAAAAACCTTGAAGAATCAATGCAGGAGGAATCCTGGAGTGAAAGAAAATGAAAAGGCAGCGGGGTAGAGATAAAACCACCGTTAGGAAAGTCATCACTCTGTGGCCAGCAGAGAAGTCCCTTTAGAATCAGGCAGCTGACAAAAAAATGTCTTCTCGCTCAAGAGAAGGTGGCAGGGTGGTCTCTGGCAGCGTACGGGCACAGTGAGAGTTTCACGCTCTGGACATGAAGAGGAAAAAGATGGCTGGGTTGCTACTGACAGAATGTTGAGAAGCAACTGATCCACCCCAAAAAAGTGAATTGTAGCTTACAACCTCATTGTTTCCTCACCTCCTCAAGTTAGATTAAGCTCCTGGACTGCTTCTGGATGTCTCAGCTTAAAAAGCTCACATCCTGTAAAGTTTAAGAACTCCAAGTTTTGAGATGTAAATATCCCTAAGGATTCCAGATCTTCAGACAGGAATTTTCCCAAGAAGTCTTCACCTTTTACAATTTCCACAAAGTCTTTGCATCAAGATGATCAGTAACTTTGTAAGTATATTTTGATTTCACAAAGCTTAGATGTAATTTTCTGGTATAAAATTTGAACTTTAAATTTGCTTCCAGACCAGCACCATTTTCCTAGGGAGCTGCACCACAGGACCTGCTCTTTGGTTGTGTCTCTCTTTGTATTTTTACATTCCCCAGGGTGGTTTCCTCTGCTGCCCACAGTAATTGTCAATAATAGAATATTATCAGGTAATTTCCAGGAGTTATAAAATCTTTCCCTGAGTCTCCAGGTACTTCATGAGAGATACAGCCCAGTCTGGGACCACTTAAGAAAAGTGTAGGCCTGAAACGTCACTTCTTTGAGGCATTAAAGTTTCAAAACCAAATTCAGGTTTATGTTTAAATGATTTAAATGTGTCATCTATGTTCAGCAAACAAAGTGAAGTGTTGTGACTCATAACACCCAAACACATCTTGTTGGCGAGAAAAAATGTCAAAACAAAAGTATTCTCCAAATCAACAATTTATTTATTTATTTATTTATTTTTTCCTAATTCAGGAAGTAAACAAAAGATGGAAATAGTTGAACTTCCCATAGGTTATAAATGAGACAAGTCAGTTTGCTCAGATCTATGCAGAGTACAGGTTTCCAACACACCTGACCCACGGCAAAGTTGGAATTGCGGAAATTCTCACTGCCAGCATGTCTCTTTTCCCACTAAAGGCAAAACCAAAATTCCCCTGACTTCAAGGAAAAGTTATACTAGTGACACTTTCGAATTCAGAGAAAGGAAAAATGAACAGCCTGAGGAAACTGAAATACTTGAGAGATAAGTTCAAAATGCAACGCAATAGCAGACACCTATTTTAGCAAGCTAGTATTGTTCCTATAGGGTTTCTATGGGAGTAGCAGATATATTTGTTTATCTACATACAAATACTCATCTCATTATCAACAGCAAATGTTTCTTCATGAGACTTCATATATCTTACACTACTTACATAGTCTTATGTGAATTCTCTGATGTCTGATAACATGGCTGAATTTACATCGCAGCCAGTAAGGCCATCCATTGGGATTTATTCTCCTTGTCCAACTGCCTGTTTTCACACAACTTGTTAACAGAAACCATAACTGATAACTCTACTACTCTGTCAAATTTGGTTGAAAATAGCTAATAGGATCAAAAGTTATTAGAGGAAGAAAGAAGAGACGGTGCATTCATAAGTCTTGCTTCTTGAACAAACCAGAGATTACATACTGTATTACAATAAGAAAATCCTGTATTAGGAATCAAATGTTTTACCTGTTGATGATAATGATTGATAACAACATGTTAAGAAGTGCTTTTCAGTCCATCTCCTTGAGGGGGTGGATTCTCACTGCTAAAATTTATAACGTTAAGCTGTGCTGTCACAGTGATCTCTTAGAAAGCAGCTTCTAATTTAATAAGCTAAGAATCTTTAATTGAAATGAGGATAAATAGTTTAATCAAAATGAAGAAATCTTTTGTTTAAACAGAGATCACAATCTTCTAGCTGGTATGGAAGAAGTATCCATGCAGTCCTTAAAGCTGGGCACATATTTCTTTGAAGTCAAGTTTCGTAGCTCCCTCTAGCATATAAGAATTTTCCCTCTTAACTCCTTATGTACTGCACCCATAAGCACAGACTGATGCTTTAAACTATATCCTTACAATAAAAATCAGAAAGACCTCTAGAGAAAAGTGTAACATTAACTCAAAGCCTAACACCTCATTGAAGAGTCAGTTAAATACTCCTGTATTAAAAGAGGGAAAAAAGCAGTTACCAGTTGTAAAGTACTCACAGATCCTAAAATTAGGCCTAAAGTGGTATAGCCTTACTACAGATTTTGCAAGTCAAACCCACAACTATCTCTTGAAAAATGAAGCTCACCATAACATTGATAGTATTGCTTCACTGTCAGACTACCTAGAAGTTGTCAGGTTTCATACAGTGTGCTTGTCATGTTTCTGTATCTTAAAATATACCATTCCCTTTTATCCTCACATTTCAAGGCAAAAACAAAACAGAATTCACATATTACTCATGCAACCATTTCTTCTCTATTAGACCAGATGTTCTTCAAATATTAGATCCTACTTGAAGTAGCTGATGAAAACATATTCAGACAGTATTTTGGTATTTTTTTTTTTTCTTTAGCATAATTTGTTTTAGGTTACCCCCTTGTCCTCAAAATTACGCAGGAGGTTCTGTGTTGAAGTTACCAATTTGGTCTTGATAATCCCTGTACAGCTTTTTCATTGGCTTCCTTTATTGCCTTAAGAGGGGAAAAGAAAAAAAAAAAAAAAAAAGGAGGGCATTTTTAATGCCACTGAAGCCAGTTCATACCTGGCTGGAAAATTCTTTTTAGCTATGCAATTGAACAGTATGCATCCGTATTCTACCTTGTAAGAATTATTTCCATCTTAAACCCCAGTAATACTTCACTCCAATACCTCTTCAGGGACTTTGTCATGTCACTTTTGACTATGAAGGAAAAGAGAGTCAAGTATGTGCTATGCAAAACTCATTATAATTCATCTAAATATTAAACCATTCATATATATATATATATATTTTAATTGAAAAAGAAATTATGTTTCCTCAAAAATAATATTCTTAAAAGCAGATAGCTGACACACTTTGGCTCAGGATGCAACATTTCAGCTGAACTATTTAGGAATGGGAGAAAGGTACTGAAGTGGCCTCGATGAGGAATCCTTTAAGTAAGGGTCACACGAGCAGAGCTGCAGAAAAACTTCAGCACAAAGCTGGACCCACAACCAGAACAATTCTTGTTACAGTGCAATCTTTGATAATAACTATTACCAGTAAATAAAACAAATGGAACAAGAAAGGTTAAAGCTCCATTTGATAGCATTTTACTAAAGTTTATTCTTTTGTTCAAAATCCTTAAATCATGCTGAATGCTATTTTTACTTTAAATATAATCAAGGAGAATGAGAAACTAATATTCTCAAATTGCAATTATGAAAGAAAGTATGCAACATTTAGGTGCTTCATTTAGAGAACACTCCAGGTTAATTACATGATTTTTCTAATGAAGATATTTCCATGAATACTTAGGATTGTTGCATTCATCTCATTTGGTAATGAATAGATTGATACACAGATGATTTCAGCATTTCATTAAAATAGCTGCAAAATAAATGCTGAAATTCATTCAAGTGAATTGAGAATGCTAGTTCCAATTATGCTGCTTCCTAAGATTAATTAATAAGTTGTATTGTTATGATTAATCACAGTCAGATGATTACAAAA
This sequence comes from Nettapus auritus, assembly GCA_011076525.1. Lineage (NCBI taxonomy): Eukaryota > Metazoa > Chordata > Aves > Anseriformes > Anatidae > Nettapus > Nettapus auritus. The sequence continues at coordinate 3,637,658 of CM021775.1, forward strand.
AGTGAGGTTTTATCATCTGAATGCTTTCTAATTGCAGACTGTGATATACCTACATCTTTCAAGTCCACATGCAGTAAATCAAGCAATACATACAATAATATCCAAGAACTTGGCATAACCACCATGGAGCTGCTATGAAACCCTCTTGGAACAGCTCTATCTAGATGCCCTCCTTCATTTATTGTAATAAGAAACAAAGTAAGCAGGATTGGGGCCCCAGCTCAGCTCCTGCCAGGGAGGCAGGTAAATATAAAAAAGAACGCAAAATTTGAAGGACCAAGATGGAGAATAATTCAGTGACATTTTTATATATTGGCTGTGATTGCCAAGCAGGTACAAAAAGAGATTCCCTCCACCACGTGCTAAAAAGCCTGGCTAACCAACCACACACACAGTCTGGCCTAGTCCAGCCCCCTCCACAACCTCTGCTTCTGGCCTTTCATGTTCCTTAAAATCAGCTCTTGTCACTATTTCTTACCCATTTTCCCCTCTCCCTTTAATCTGTCATAGCTATAAGAGTAGCAGAAGCATTTCAGATGACAGTTCACACCACTACACATTAATTTTCTTGAACTGGAGTAGTAAAAGTCTTACTGTCATTCTCAATTGAGGGCTTATTTCTAACTGTAAAACCAGTGACCTTTTTTTTGACCTGCTAAGACAGCGTTTGGTTTTCTACTTTACCTGGTCATTCTGCAGCTTTCTACCCCGCTGTCTTTTATGATGTTTTAAAATAAAACTCCTTTTGACATAGAATTTGAAAATGAGTTTTAAGGACTACTTTCTGATAATAAACGATGAGCCTGATCCAAAGGCCAGAGAGGTCAGATTTCCATGTGCCCATTTCAATAGGCTTTAGATCACAGTTCAGGTTTACCAATAGTTTTTTGTTTGTTTGTTTGTTTGTTTTAAATCCTTTATAAGTATACTGTTGCCACAATTCTGAATAACTGGGAGACTTGCATTGTGAAGAAAGAACATTATAGGAAAAAATCAGGATTTTTTTTCCTCTTAAATTCTAAGTTGAATCACTAAGAGGAATACAATTTAAAGGGATTATTTCAGATCCATCCTTTCCTATTTCTAATTACACTTAAGATTTTTAATAACAGCAAACTGCAAGCTCTTCTCAAAAGATCAAAGATAAATTGCTTTCATTGGATTCTGCTTGGCTGAATAATAATAAAAAAATCTGCTAATGTTTATACAAACATTTTTTTATTTGCAAAGAACACTGAGGTTGCATTTCTCCACCAGAATGATGTATGATTTTCTAATAATGTTCCTTGAAAGTACGCAGTTTATTCTTCATTTCAAAACTGCCATAAATTGGGAGTTCCTAGTTCTATAATTTCTCAAAGGGTGATCTGCTAGCAAGGTGTTGTTTTGACATGCCATTTATTTTGGAGTGGACTTGGAAAAACAAAGATGACTTGAATAAACAAGTAGAAGTTATTATCTAATAATGATGTTTGCTTGAAGGCTTAGGCCAAGTTAGTTTTAACACCACTGATTTATTTCTGGATGCTTTTGTGCTAAAAGCGATTATATTAGTTCAATCAAAATTATTTGGTGATAAAAATATAGATAATACAAGTATTTTTAATAAATCACTATCACTGACAAATTTTCATTCTGGTCAGAAATTATTCTGTTGCACAAAAGAAGATGTGCAGCCTCACAATCCTCAAAATTCCCCTTGATCTTTTCTAGGATCCTCATGCCAGACAAGCGAGAAATGAAGCAGTTGAAGCGAGGGTTTGCTATGTGGCAGGCTACTGACCTGCTCTGCCTCTACAGCCTTTAGGAACTGCTCTAAAATTGTTAGCATACAATTTAAGTTCCCATTGTCAAATTTGCTGCTTGAGCACACCTAGTAAGTATCTGGGTTTGCCATTTCAGATACAGATGTGCTGAAGATCAAACTAAAACATTTCAGGAGGATTTTAGTACATTCCAGAGATCTGACTATAAGACAACTCCTCAACTAAAATATCCCTGCCAGCATTTCATGCTTTAAATTTTCTTTCACAGGAGATTCTAGATGAAGCATTAAGTAGGGGCTGGGGAAGACATTACACTTCAATAGTACCTCACCTCAGTTTAGAAGAAAAAACACTATTCAGTCATAGAAATACATACAAGGCAGGGACAATAAGAACTTCACTTTTAAGAGGAGTCTTTTAAGACAGGAACCAAGTGTTCTGCAGCATGCACACCACGGTCAGTCTCACCTAAGTACATCTTAGACAAAAGTATATTGGTAGTTTGCTTTAGACATTTGTCACCCATATGAAGGGAACTCAAAAGTACGAAGTTTGATGATGTTGCCTCATTCAAGCAATATCATTTTTTTTCCCCAGAAAGCAAGGGCAGTACAGCAAAACCTCTATTGAATAAGATGACCGGTCTTTACTAACCACATCTCTATATCTTGTGACCTAAGATGCACAGTCAAGTTCCAGAAGCATTCAATCAAGCCCAGGAAGCACAGTGCCTTGGTCATACCAAAATGATATAAACTGAGAATTTACCTCCTACGGCAGTTTCTATAGGTCATTTATGCTAAAAGGTGTTCCAAACCATTAGTATGGTATATGAGAGGAGACCTACATTTCTGGGAAGCTCCATTATAAAAAATAATAATAAAAAGTGATAGTTTTGTGATGGCTCTCCACATTAATTGGTTGATGTGGAAAAGGATGTGCAATCAAACCACATCACTGCACTATGATTTTTTAATTAAACAATAAATTAACAGTGTGGAGATCAATACTCAATTCCATTTGAAAATGCCAGATGGGCCCAAATTCAGAAAAGGTCACACATTGTAGATGAGCTCTCCTGAAATAATTAGTGAAAGAAGATGCAGTCTAGCCTCTTAATTTGGAGCACATTTTGAAAAATGTGAGTAATTACTTATTTTCAGTATTACGAAATTAATACAGAGATTATTGAAAGTCTGGAAATTTTACAACAGCATAAAAGATGTGAACTGAGAGTTGTGAGATGGATGCTATGTGTAAAGGAGAAATGTAAAGCTAGCTGGGCAAAAACAGGAGAGGGATGAGGTGTTTGCACTTTTGTTCTGCTCACCTTTAAAAGATCTATCCAGCACAGACATGCAATTTCAAGCCCTACAGAATTTATTCTCAGATGTGAATAGCCAAAAGCAAGCTTATCTATTTATGCAAAAGAATAGGTAAATATAAAAGAGTCAGGAAGGAAGCTGAATAAATTAAGTAATCAAATACCACCCAGTGGACCTCAACTGGTATCTATAGAACTGATCTGGCTACTATTTTGTTGTTGTTGTTAAATATTGAGATTTAAAATGCAATTCTAGACGCTGCAATGTGTGTTACACTATATTTTACTACATGCAACAGCCAGAAGGAAAGTCATACTACTAACATTAGTTTTTCCGTCTTTCTACATGACCAGCATTCTAACAAAGTTGAGATCCAAACTACAGATAATTTGATCCAGATACATCAAAACCAATATGGGAAATTTACAGCAGGTAAGAACTTACTCAGGTGTCCTCTGATCATCAAAACAGTGTTACATGGTGCAGTTTGAACCAATTTTTTGATCATTGTTTTGACAGCTAAGCCTACCTCTTCCTGAAGTAGGGCAAGCACTACTAAGCCCTATCAGAGTGCTCTTTGGAAGATTAGGACCAGCCTCTGCAGTGGCAGATGCAGCAATCTGGTATTACTACATCAGAGAAATAGATGTGTCCATCTTGTGGCATTGAAACCTACGCAGCGAGTTGTCCCTTGTTCAATGGACAGTTCAAACTTACTGCTCTTTTCTTCAAAATCTGGAACAAACCAGTCAGTAGGTCTTCTAAAGGAGAAAAAAGGGAGAGACCCAAAGCACCCACCCCAAGAACCACGTTCAGATTCCAGTTCCCTGTAGGAGAGGTAGGTTCCTACATTAAGCATTTCAGAGCATGAGCTTAACTTCAGAGTCCTGCTGTCTATTTATCATATTGGGAGATTAATTTCTCTAAGCTTCTAATATGTATTGCTAAAATTAGTCAGTACTAATCTCTCCTCCTTTCCCCATTCTCCCAACTTTTCTAAGGTCTCATATTACTTAGGCCTCACGGATTACTTACAAGAAAGAGGGCCTTATCCTGGTTCCCCGGGATAACTGACAGAAAAATAGAGGCCTAATTATTTTAAGCAGCTGTATTACTGGGACTGTACCACAGGATACAGGCAGACTTCGAGCCTCAAGCTAACCCAGGAGGGCTTCAACGCACTCATATTAAGACCCTAGCAGTACATAGATTATCTTTGTTACTTGAGATTCATTGTGATATCGATGAAGGAGGCACTGTATTCCTCAACAGAGCTTAGTAAGGCTAATAAACGTAAATGGACACCCTGTAGAAGATTTCTCCTGTTCCAGCAAGTTGGAAACACACCTTCCACCTCTATGTATCATACCCTCCAAATAAGCACGAGCCTGCAACTGGCAAGATACAGTCCCTGAAGACAATCAGAGTAGTATCAAGTGAGATCGCACCTCAAAATGGGAATGACTAGCTTAGCAGTAACCCCATCACTGGTATCCTGGTAGCTGCAGGTCCTCATTACACCTAATATTTGGTAGCCTATTAAGTATCTCATGCAGTGGTGAAAGAAAAGTGCAAAGGACAATGAAACCAATAAGCAAACACACAAACAAAGCATCTGTCTTTTGTGAGAGCTTTTTATCCTCTTCCTCTTCACAAAGCAAACTCTGTTCTACAACAGATTGGAAGATTGATTTCACACGGCAGCTGGGGCCATCCCCCCACCCCTTTTCAAAATCAAAGTGCTGTTTGACCAAGGTGGCAGTCTGTCTGACACCTCTGGCTGAATAAGTACTCTTGTTCTCTCTCCTGTATCCTTTATGGCCTGAAAAGAACACAGCCCTCAGGTGGGGGAAAACTAGGAGAGAAATACATGCAAGGAACACAGACATCAGTTTTAAAATAATAATAATAATAATAATAAAAATAAAAATTGTACCATAATTCTTGTTCACTAATTTGTACCAATATAACTAGGGCTGGAAAGAAAACAGTTTTTACATAGGGCACCTTACCACAATAAGTATGTGAAGCAGCTGAAACCCTTCCTAAATAGTATTAACATCTAAGAAAAATAGCAAAAATCTTGGAATCCAGGTATTAGCAAACCAACAAACTAACTAAAAGAAAAAACCACTTGAAAAAAAAAAAAGGAAAGCAAGTACAGAACAACTCAACAACTCAATATTTCACAGAGACACCTGGAAAGCAGAACTAGACACACCTTTGCCAGTTACAAAATATACATCCAAGCTTTCAAGCTTTTCCCTAACCTTCATGTATTATTTCAATAGCATTTAACAAAAAAATCTCTGTTGGAAATTGTTGGGTTTCTAAGAAGAATAAAAACCACAAGTGGTTTAGCAAACTGCAGAATTTGGGGAACGGGCAGAAGGACTTGTGCATCTCACTGGGCCGTGTAACACCAGCACACACCAAACAAGAAACTGGATCACGTCAGATCTTACACCACGGATCAAGCTCCCCAAAGGCCAGTGTTCCTTTGCAATTCTGTTTCTAGGTAACCAAGTCCCTGTCACACAGCTTTCCACATTTCCGCAGGGGACACTGACACGAGCAGCACAGAGACCGCTGCTATCAATAGGTAATGCTATATCTCTGTCTTTTTATAAAATGTCAGGGAAACGTAACATTACATTGTCACCTGTGACTGGCGGTGGAATAGGGCTGAGGCTGGGCTGCATATGCTCAAAAGGTTACCTGTGAGCTGCTGCAAGCCATTAGATTTCTGTAACACCACTTCACAGGGCTGCAAGGCAGCAACCTCGGGATCTGCAAGAGCATTCTTGGTTGGGGAGAGCTGTGCTGTCACAAGGATTAGCCCAGAAGCTGTGAACGCCTGCCAGACTTTGAGCTGCTGCCATCTGCAGCACGAATGGATGGACAAAGCAGCTCAAAAGCCAGTCGGTGCTTTGTGTGGCGATGCTGAGGGCTTGTGCTAGCATCTTCCTAGGGGGAAGCACAGCTTTTACACTCAGTTACAGCAGAAATGGCAAGTCAGAGGGGGGCAGATATTCAGGGGCTGATTGTTACTGCCCTGCTGCATGCAGAGAGCTGCACCATCCTGGCTATACAGTAAGACAGCAGAACTTGCTTCATCCAACCTGGGGCCTTAGAAGGCCTTCTTCATGATGCATCCTATGCTCAACAGAGAGGCTTCAAGACAGATGATAATCAGCAATTGATAAGCCTCACTTAAGACCCCAAATTTAATACCAAGAATTGAACCCATATGAATAGTATCCTTTGAAGGGTAATAGGAAGATGAATGCAGAATATCTGTATTTTAAAAAGTTACAGCATATTACATTTCTACTTGTATTAAAACCTTTTAACTTAAAAGCAAAATACCTAACAAAAAGAACCACATACCAACTAGGAGGCAGTGCTAAGAGACATTACAGCATTTGGGTGCTTTCATCTAAGCACATTCAACAAGCTCTATAACAGTTCAATGTATACCAGTTCCTCTCTTGCTTCCAAGACTCTTTCTTTTAGTACTCATTTGTCTGAGAGATGCATCAAGGCAAAAAATAGTAATTAACCAAACATCAAACAATTCAGACAGCACTCAGGCCAAATATCAGACCCCTATTTCCAGGCAAGTAACAAAACTAAAGGCAGTAACTTACATTAAATGTTTTACATGTACAACCAATGAATACTACTAGCAAAGAAGTAAGTTTGGCAAGAACCTCCAATGCTCATCTTTCCTACAAAAATATCCTTCACATGCAGACCTAGCTGAAGGCTGATATACAAACAAACAAACAAACAAAACTTCTAACCTCAGGCTTCACTGCTATATATCCAAATGGTAGATTTCATAAGCTTGAGGTAAATGTTTGCCGAGAAATTATGCGGCCTTTAAAAATACATCAGAATTGGGTTAAAGAAATTCAATGATTTATTGATGAAAATCACGTCCATCAAAACAAAATTATTTTGCACTCAAGTCTACAGAGAAAGCCCAGAAAGCCATCCTTGTTTCTCACAATCAGTTAGTTAGATCTATTTTTAAATACAAACAATAAGGGGAATTGAATTTATCTTTAGGTTTCTGATGTCTGCTTTAAAGTTTTAAGGCTCTAGCAGTAATGAAAGCTTAGCTTCTCTCATCAGCGATGCCCTCTCTCTCTCCCCCCTCGGTACCATGCCAAGTGTTTGGTTTTTGGCATACCGAATGATGGCTAGAAGAAAAGCTGAGACACAGGGTGGCATTTCAGCATAAGCGGAATGGACAGATTGGCTCAAATAAAGCTGCCAAGCTAAATAAGTTTTAAGGAACCCCTCAGCTTTGCTCTAGTCCGACTATCCATATTCACTGCTGCTGCACACATCTGAAAGAAGAGAGGTCTAAATGAAAGACAACAGGAGATGGAACCCAAGAAATCGAGCCACCTGACACATGGGGAAGAAAATTCACAGGGGATGAGTCGGCTGATCACTGTATCAGTCAGCTCATAACCCTTAAGTACAGGGGTTAAGCTGCAAACAGGCTGCACGGATTCACAACAGCACAGCCATGACAAAACCCATTCAGCATAGATGGCAAAACCTTCCTGGGCCTCTGGGTAAGCCCTGGGACAGCCAGCTCCAGGGGCTCTATTGCCAGTACGTGACACAGCTCATTTGCATCTGCTTTGCCCGACAGTTCACCCATTCTTGCAGGATAATGCTAACACTTCAATAAGATGTCAAGCCTTTATATGTTAGACTCCTCAGAGGCACAGGATTGGTAAATATACAGCTATTAGATGCATTCGTACCACCCAGCTTTAAAGTCACATGTAAACACCTAGCTTTCAGGTATCTGTTGGACTATACGTCCTCTGCATCTCCCTATTAAACTACACGTGTGCTGGAGCCAGGAGTTACTGGGCATACAGTTCAAAAGGCAGTGAGCAGGTCCATGGATTTAACCATGAAAAAAAATTTACTTCCTGTTTTAATCTTATAAAATGTAACAACTCAGCAACACTACCAGAGCACTGAAAGGTACCTGTTAAGTGTTCTTGCAATGAATTTTCAGTTCAGTCACAGCTTGTCAGATATATTTCTACCTCTTCCACTAGCTATGTTATTGCTCAAATTTGCATTTTTTCTCCCCAAGATGGATATCACTGTAGTAGCCAGATTTTTGTCTGAGCACTCCATGATTCTGCTGGAACAATGACAGCCCTCGTGACAGCAGTAGAAACACAGCGTGCCTTACCCATCACTAAGAAAAAACATCTCAGTACCGAGTGTGGGTTAGATCCCTGATTCCCACCTGCAAGACTACCAGGGAGAAAATCAAAATCTTTGAAACAAAAGATGACACACTACTTCTGCTTTCTGTTTGAAAATGTCATTTTAAGATAGCTTCAAAATTGTTGCTGAAGCCGATAGGACATACACCAGTTCTCCTGTGGCCATATCAAAGAAGTTAACTAGGTAGTTTTATCAGGGACGAATTTCAAAACAATGCTGTCTCTTATTCATCCTTTTCTAATTTCACAATAGCAAATTAGAAGCCATTTATATCAAGGCTTCAAGTTGCTGACATCCCACACAAACTTTTGAGATGCTAGCACTTGCCATGCTCATCTCTTTGTCTGCACAAAGACATGTGGCGAGGGGAGGTGCAAGAACAGCACGAGGCTAGCTGGGTAGCAGTATCTCACCCCACATATAAAGAGGGAATTACTGCAACTTTGGTATTTATAAGAGGACTTTCCTTTCACAGCAACTTCAAATCTTCTATTTGGAAGTTGGGTTCTAGACAATATTAGCAGCATTTGATTTTCTTAATCCTAAAACTTTGAAGCTGTAAAAAGTGTATATATTCTAATCTGTATGTTAAGCTAGGGGGTATTTTCTGCTGAAACTATAGAATCATTCCACTATCTTTCCTTACTCAGCTATACCGTGACTATTATTACAGTAATGCCATTCTGTCAATTGCCCTTTCATCTTTTTTTCTTAACATAGATCCATTTTTAAACCTATCACGGGTTTTATAACACACCACTTTAATGTGTCATTTATGCTCTTCCCACTTGAGTTTCAGCCTTTGTCCAAGACTTGAAAACTATATGATAGCCTGCTCAATCTTCAGGCAAAGCAAAATAATCCCATTTCACTTACACAGGAGCAACCCATTTTACTTTGAAATGTAAATAATTCTGAGTGTTAGAGGAATGTGAAAGAAATTTCCCAACACAAAGTTCCCATTTGATAGCTTATAATAGGGTTCTGTCTCACTGCAACCAAAATCCAAAAATTCTGGCTATAGTTCAGCAGCATGGTTAACTCATATTTAAGTCCTGCTGATCAATACGGAATTTACATGCTTTGTCAGATCAAGATCTACACAAATAAAAATAAATATTGGTATCTCCCTATGCTTCACATTTAAAAATCTCTAATCCCACTCTAACAGACAAGCACAGGAGATAACCAGCACACAGGTAACCCTAAAACATATATGTGAATTCATTCTCATGAGCCAATATTCAGTGGATTGGTGAGTTTTTACAATATGCTCTAGCAACTGCAGGGAAAGGTCATTTATTTCATCACATAGCAACAAATGGGCTTAGAGCTAGCTGCAATTATCCTCAGGGAGCAACAGAAGCCCCAACTGATCTCAATTAAACTGGCATCAATTCAGAAGAACCCCAATGAATCCAGGCTGTAAGTGGAAATGGCATTTAGCCATTTTAATACAGGTAATGCATTAATAAAAGTTGCAACATTCCATCTTAATCTCATAATTTAATAAAACCCCAGAACAGTTTTTGAGCAAAAAAGCATTTTTTTTTTTTTTTAAATATTTGTTCGTAAAACACAATTTTTAGTTAGAGCTAGAAAAATAGCAGTTTAAGATGAATCTGACATGTTTTGAGAAGACACTAGAGTGTAATGGTATTAATAAAACAAATGTTACTGTTATTCTGGAAACACCACCGAGTAGGTTTGAGAGCTTTTGTTTTCCCTGAACATATTTTTGCTTTTAGTCCCAATCACTATTTACTGTCACTGGCAGTCAGACACAGAAATCCAAGCCTAGCAGAGATTATTTTACAGAAAAAATCAGAACAGCCACCACATTATTTATCCAGGTTGACACCCGGTTCTGCATTACGTACATAATATATTCATAAGACACCTTCACTGTAAATCAAGTTGAATATTCTTTAAAATCAAGTCAAATTATTGGTTAGAAATGTTTTTGTTATTGCTTCTATGAAGAGAAATACCATAACATTTTACAGCTTTTTCAACAGCTGAGAAAGGCCCTGTCCCCTCTGCACCTTTCAGTGTATTATTTTTCAGATTTTATGAGGCATTTCATTAGATGAATTATGGATGGTAGATCTGACCTTGGTGCAATTTAAATTGACCAGTCACGGGTCAACATTTGCAAAAACCGCTGAGCACCTGAAGTTTATATACATTTTTCAAGTGAGTTATAAAGGAATAAAATTAGTGAGGAACAGCATTTTTTAATTCAGGTTGAAAGATAAAGTGGAAAATATATCAGGATTGATGCTGCTGAACCTAATAAAATTTTAATTTCCTCTCTCCACAAGCATCATCTTCTGTTTAACTTTGAATCAATTGCTAGGTTCATGCAAAACCCAATGGATGTGCAGTTATACTACCTGATCTGAAAAGTGCTCAAAGCTTACACGTTTTGGGGGAAAGAAAAAGTCAGCAAATTGGAAACAATTCTGTTAACAAAAGCCCTCCTTGAACAATACATTTAAATTATAGACATGAAAAGCCAACTCAAAATGCTCTTGTACGTGTTCAGAACTGGTTCTGTCAGGGCTTTGACATTTTAGAGCAAACTGCAAGCGTTCGTTTTGAGTATGTCTGTACAAGGAGGTAGCTGCCACATCCTTACGTACAGGGTTATCCTCATGAAATACTCAGATTCCCCCCTCACACCCCTAATTCCCTCCATGTAGACAGCCACCACTATTACACAGGTCAGATCTGAAGCCCTCTAAAAGGTAATAGATAGCTTTCAATTATTTTGATAGCCTTTGCATCAGAACTGTGTATGCACAGTTGTATGAGAAAACATTTTTATTATGGGATATAATGAATAAGCACTATTTTATTTTTAACAGGCGTAATGTACAAAGGAAAGGCAGACAAAAGATGGTTTCAAGAATATTTTGAATAGGGTTTTTTCCTACTACCTATCTGTCTCACTGTCCTCTTATTAAATATTATAGCAGAAAGCAACTTGCTTGGCAGATATAAGATTAATTTTACTTTTGTTTTTTAATATGTTACTGTTAGTTGATTCAGCATTTGGATCTCTTGGAACAAATCAATTATATAAACTACCAAACTTGTTTCAGTAGCTACCTTGATACCAAATAAAAATCCATACTGAAACAATTAGTGCTCATGAGCTCATTACACAAGACATTAAGGCCCGTTGATCAATAATCTCGTCAAGTAGGTGATTACCATCATAAAAAAACATTACATCTCCAGGCAGTGGGCCAGAGGCTGTGTCAAACAACAGGCTCTGTTTTTCCAGAATCTTCCATTTAATCCCATCTTCATATTTCTTCTCCTCCCATCTGCAATTCATAACAGAATAGGCAAACTTTTTAGACACCTACTGGGAGTTGTTAGCAAGACAAATATATTTCTAGGGGCTAAATAACAGAGTTCTTTGTTCACCTTATTACCTCTGGCAAGGATTTGATGTGATCCTAACTCCCAGAAAGGCAAATCCTCAGAACAGTAAAAGCAAAATGCCATCCTGGTGATGCCTGAGTATTCCTTTATTTACAGCATAGAGGAAGAAAAAGCTAGAGAGACATCCATCACGTTAACCTATAACCCAATCTAACTTTGTTATCACAGGACATCATTCTTCTAATATATGAAAACATCGTTCTGCTTTTGTTTGCTTTAAAAATGAAGCATTAAGTCATTACAGGTTTTACCTCTGCTGCTTACTTTCAGAACGGCCTCATCTCTACCCCAAAACAGAAGCAATCACTTCTAGCACACACCACACAACTGTCATTGCCAAAGACTGCTTTCAAAAGTTTTTTTAACCTAGCATTGCATTAAAAAAACAACAACAACAACAACAACAAAACAACTTAAACTCTTTGCCCAATCTTAGTTCTCAGTAAAGCAGATATTGAGAAAGCATCTTCATTTTAAAGATTAAACCCTTTTAGCTACTACCATAAGACAAAGAACCAATTATCCCAAACTTTGTTGACAGCAACGTTCTAAGTGCAGCAGAAAAAACTGATTTCAAAGATTATGCTCAGACCAAATAATAACTTTACAAATTAATGTAATCAAATTCAGTAGCATCTCATTAATAACAACTTGTCTGTGATTTGGCACTGATGTGACTTTGGCAGCTGTTGCTGTTACCAAGTAAATGATATAATAAAAATGTTAGAAAAGGGTTACCCAGAAAACATCCTCTGGAAGTAATGTTGCTCCTTCAGGCAATGCAGCAAATTAATGCCCAGAACACTATGGTGCCACCATCACTAAAGAAAATATTTCAGAGGAAAAGTTTATGTGAATAGCAGAAACTTAACAAATGAAAAAATACCTACATAAAGTACAAGGCACTCAATAGGAAAACATCACTGAATTTGAAGGTTTTGGTGCTTAAAAAACCCCACCACAACACCTTTGGTCTTATGATGAAAGCTTTATTCTTATGTAAGCATAAAAGCCCTGGAAAACTCTGGGGAGCTGACTGCAGGAAATGTTTAATAATTTTGCAATGTAGAATATTCTTAAATTGATTAGTTTGCTAAAATCACAGTGCTGAACACAAAAACGTTGTGTCAATTGAACACAAGTTTGTAATGTTAACTTTGAACTTTTCCTATCCAAAACAGGGAAGAAAAATAGCCTTGACACAGGTCATCTTATAAACACTGAATATTTTCTTCAGAAAAGATTTATTGGGTTTCAGCACTGTATTACAGTTATAATTCTTTCAGTCTGGCCATATGTATGCACACTGGGAAACTAATCTGCCTATAAATTGTTTGTTGCTTCTACTCTCCCAGGTAGGAGGCAGCAGTGGCAGTACCGAGGCAGCAGGGTTTTTATCCTGAACTCATTCACAGTGTCCCGAATTCAATTCATTCTGTGTCTCCTACAGCGAGGACTTACTGTGTGGTAAGGAGACGAGAAGCCCTTAGGCTGGGCTGACCATTCTGCCTTGGCTATCATGGATGTAGAGTGCTGATTTTCCTTTATAAACAGCTGAGATTCAGCCACAGGTACCCTCCAAATCCAATTCCTGCAATAATCTAACATTTCAAGTAATCTAATTTCAAAAAATATGAAATTGAGTTTGGAAGTTACAATTCATTTATGTGATCCTTCTCCATATGCTTATTCGAAGAAGTTCAGCTTTCTTACCTGTTAAAAGCCATGAAAGCAACCATCAATTTATTTACATGCATCGCCATGCATGCTACAGTTAAACTAAAACATGATTTGGGACCTTGAATGACAAGAGAAGACAGTGACATAGAGGAAGTTTGCAGCTAAAGAGTGGGGCTTAATTTCCTAATTTTTCCCCTTGCATGCAGAAGAGAAAGCAATACACTGATGTAAAATGGGAGAAAAAAAAAAAAAAAAAAGTAGATTTAAACTGGCAGGGTAGAACTGTGCAGCCAAATGAAATCTCATCATTACTTGAACGTGAGCCTCTAAACATCTGTACAGTGCAATCTGATGCTCCTCACTAGCAGACAGGAGGAATATGGATACTATAAGGTTTGATAATCCACAGGGGCTAAGTCATTTGAAAGGCTTTCCCATTCCCCGAGGCAATAAGTGCTGTTGTTTCAGTTCAGCTCAAAAATTATTGGTGGCATAAATAAGGCATTGGAGTGCTTAGGTGAGGGCAGATGGAAAATTCCATCAGGTCTGCAGAGAGGTAGGACAAAAGGAAAACTGCTTCCATCTTAAAGCTGGAAAAGTTTAACAGCTAGACAGGAAAAAAAAAAAAGCCAAGAGCTTTTAAAATAAGAAAAGCAGTTTGTATTTGCTCATTCAGAGCTCTCCTAAGACAGTTATTTTTTAAAGAGCTGCCTTTCTTCAAGGGATATGTGGGGACACTGTCACAGAATTAGGAAGCATAAATTTGCTTCATCAATTCTGTCTTGTGTTGCTTCCTCCAGCATTCAAAGTCGCACAGTATTCGGCACTCTGGTTCTTTATAAACAGACCTCCCTTCAACAAGGCCTGAAAAGTTGGAAGGTGGGAGGCAAAGAAAGTAAGTCAATATATCAACATGAAGGAAATAGCATTTTGAAAAAGGGAGGAAAAAGCCAAACTACTTTCAGAGTCAAGCACTGGGAACATTAAAGCATCAGGGACCAAACCTCAATTACAAGGCTTCATACAAATCTGAATCAGAGGAAAAGCTTTCATTAGAATCTGAGTGACATCCACATCCTGGGAGATACATCCCTCAGAAAAGGTCTCCAGTGCTCACAGGAGTTATATCAAGTAGAGACGTTGTTTTCCTTAAAACTGGAGGAGTTACTTGCAGCAGAGGAGTCAAGGGTAAATAATTAAACCAAGTTTGCTTCTTATATGTGCAATATAGCCTTTACCTACAATCACTGCCAGGTCCGTAGCACAAGATGGGCAATTTAGGGATGCATAAAAGTGAATAAACCACCACTTCCTAGCCTTATCTTGTCTATAGAAGTGATCTAGTGGGTAACATTTTAAAGAGTTTTCAAATGGTTAAGGACCATGAGCAGACTGTTGGAATATGAATACAGCATTTGTATCTGTACATTTTAGATGTTATCATGAGAGTAGGTAATCTTTGTATAAGTAAACAGCTTTAAAAAATCATTAATATGAAGGTAATCTGGGAATAAAAACAACCGCTTACTTTCCTCATTATAATTCTGAGTTGAAAAATCCCAATCTGAAGTCAAAACTTTCTCAATATTGAGCTTCTACACACTCATCTGCTTCAGGTCTGTCAGATTTGATATTGATTTAGTAGAATAACCTTTATTTCAACCAAAAAAAAAAAAGCAGCAAAAACAGTCCCTTTACAACTCTGAAACAATAAATACGCAGCATCAAAGACAAAAACCTCCACTCTGAGTCTTGTCTGAGACAATAACCTGGGACTGAATACCTAATGAATACTAACTTGCTCTAGGAAAGAAATACAAAACAAATAAATACAGGAGAATGCTATCTACTGAAAATAAATCTGGGATAAACCCATATATCATTTGCAAATAGCACAAATCAGGAGAAGAAACATTATGAAACAGATGCAAATATATGAGTAGCATCTGAGTGATAAAAGAACCTTCAGTGCAGCTTCTCGTGCCTCAGTGAAGCTGGATTCTGGTAGAGACAAGCGCTCATTTGGGAAATGAGCAACTTTTCACTTAAACAAATACACAAATAAACAGCCAAGATACTGCACTGAGGTAAGAAAATAAGTTTTCTTATTCCCCTTACTATGCACTGATGATGTTTCTGAAGCATAAAGCTTGGAGAATTTCAGTGAGCTGGGTTTTATCTCCCTAACTACTGACTCCGTGCAAATTTCTTTTAAGAACTCTCTGAGATGCTTCTTTGGAAAATCAGAAAGTAGAAGCCATTTGTACTTTGAAATGCATATTTTTATCTTCGGTGGAAGGCCAGCAGCTTGACAAGCAAGACCTTGCATGCACTATGCACTCTTCCTCTTGAGACAAAGAGTACATTGCAAACACAGTTTGGGAATATTGCAGCTGAATCACAGTTAGCCCTTTTAAATTAACCTTTTGCAGCGACTTTAGAGTTTAACTACTATATTTATATAACATTCTTACCGGGATTTCTGAATTTAATCTCGGTTTCATCAAGAAATGCTAAATCTTTCCATTCTTTTTAAGGGACCTCACAAAGCAAAACACAAAAGAGAGTCCTATATACATGAAAAAATCAGGGAAGGGGATTCTTTTGCTCAGGTGATGGAGTCAAGCATTTAACTGTGCTTGGAAATAAACTGGTAGTGGAACATCACATCATTCTACTGCTAAATGATAATGCAAAAAGAAAGTGTTTACAAGCAAGTCCTCCGATTTAAAATCAGTAGTACAATATGTACTAACCTGGCAATGAACTCTGATATTTATGGGTAGTTGCTTTGTGGAAAAAAAAAATCAAAGCGTATTTGCATCGATCATGGGAGCTGTATGGGGAACACAATTCATTTCAAAAGATAACAGCAGCAAACAGATTGAAAGAAGAATTTTAGTCTGCTCCACTGTAAAAAGAACAAATAACCACAACTAGCGGAGTAGTGCAAGAATCTATTTGCAAATGCCTTTATGATAAAGTATTGCATATTAATTCTCTCTCTTCTTACATTTGTAATATCTGTTAAAGTATTTTCTAACAGATACTGGTTTGTCTGTAAATATTTATGAACCCTGAAGCTACAAGAATGATATTTCATTTGAAAATATGTTCTAGAAATGCACTTTTCAACTCTCACTTGCTTTAAAAAGACTCAGCAAGCTAGCCAAAATGCAAAACAAGGACCTTTTGAATTCAGTAACAAATCACAGAGAAAACTGACACCCCAAATGAGTAGTTTGGCCAAAATTCATAGCTTGGAATTCATCTGCAAATGTTATTAATTAGAAATATCAATTAATACTTCTATATTTTCCCTTCCTTGGGAATGAGAACATGGAAGATTTGTAAGATAAGTGACTAAATTTATAATTAATTATCCAATATGATCTTTACTTGTCTCGCTCTAACACAGATAAAATGCCTAAGAATCCGTTTAGAAAATACATTGCTTTAACCCTCCCACTGATTGAAGAAAGATGCACACAAGAAGCTAGAGTAGAGCTGAGGAGACAATTTACACAATTACGGCAGCTTGACATGAAATGACCACGAACACGCTGGTCCCAGGAACTGGGAATGTAATTTTAAAGTCAAGTAGTAAGGTTCCCAAAGCTCATTTCCCTCCTTCATAAACTAGCCTTAGGGATCCTCTGAGCACAAGAGATTTGCTCAAGTTCACATTCAAGTATTATTTTTCCATTCAGTGTTAATTCAGCTGTTTTCCCATCACATTATAATCTACCCGCCATTGCCACAACTAAAGCAAATACTGGCAAAATGGGCTACCACATATATGAATAGAGAGTCACTAGCATCTTTGTTTCTAACATATGGAACAGCAGGAATCTTGTATAATTCTTAGACCCCTAAAATCTGTCAAAAATCATGCAGGTGGATTCCAACCACCAGACCCCAGCAGCTCAGCTCCAGTAAGAGAACTGGAGACTCAGGTGTCCACGATAGAAGTTGGAAAGCCTTGAGCCAGTAACTCAAGTACCATCTACACATTCTGTGCTCGGGCTTCAGCTTTACATCCTAGTCACTGCCTGAAATCCACAGATCAAGTTCTACTATAAGCAATGCACAGACTACTTCTTCTTAGTAAAACATATATATATACACACACACACACAAATACATTTCTATAGAAAGCTGATCTTGTGTTTATGCATTAAGACTACATTATCTGGTTTAAAACTAACACATTTTAACTTGAGTAATCTTGACTTGGCAATCTCTGCATCATCTAATACTTCAAATAGCCTGAAGAGTCAGTTCAAATGCTGTACACTGAAGACAGATGAATCTGTGTGGTGTCTCAAGAGATTTTTTTAAATGACTAGAACAACACACATAAGTCAAGAAAAGTGAACTGAGATGGATGCTACACAAGAATAAGGAACTACTCAGTAAAAAAAATCCCATAGCAAGGCTGCTAGCAGTCCTGCTAAATTAGTGCTGGAAAGTGTTCAGCTTTCTGAAGTGGAGAGTAACCAACTGCCCAGAGGAAAATAATAAACCTTTTATGTATTTTACTCACTAAAAAAAAAAAATCGGAGAAACAACTGATTGATAGTAGGAGCCAAGGATTTCCTCTGTCTTGTGTTCCATATTTTGGTATTTGCTTTTAACTCTACAGAAGGATCACACGTTATTCTGCCTCCTGTTGTTCATTACTATTAGGAAACACATGGCATGCATACAAAGTACTGTGCATTAATTTAAGACTCTGCTCCACAACCAGACTTGTAAAAAACATGATTTTGAATGAATTAAAAAAAAAAAAAAAAAAAAAAAAAAAAAAGAGAGAAAAAATTTTTAAAAAGCCAAAATATATATCAAACATTTTTTTTTTTTCTCGTCAAGTTTGTATTACACATCAAAACAACTCAGGTATGTGAAATTCCTGTCAAGTTCTCTTCATTCCCAGATAGGCTGTTTCCCACATCCTAATTGGAAAAGGGGAACTTTTTCCTGAAAGGTTCTGAGTGAATGTAAGATAGTCTTATGCTGACTTTGAGGTGCCATACTTTGATAAAAAGAAATCTGACTAACAGTAGCAAAGTAGATTCATGGGAGATGACTCTCTTCTGCTTTAAGACAACAAAGGTTACTGTGGTTGATATAGAAAATACTGTGTTCATCATCCAATCTGCACTGATACATCAACTTGCGTAACACTACCAGTACCCATTTAAATATCTTCCTTATTAAGCCCTATACATAAATATACTGGCCATACAACCTGTTTTTCATCCAAAGCCACATCTCTGGGTTACAAACTTTCAGTAATTCAGGTAAGATTTGACATTCTCATTACTGAATACATTTTTTTTTTTAATCATCTTTAGTGATGCCTCTTCCCACAAGCCTTTTAAATGATGTTAAGATGCTCTAAAGAGGGATGAGGAGTATATACAAGCAAAAAGAAACAGCAACAACAAAAAATGAGCTCTGGATTTATGCAAATAAGGGATGAGTTGGATTTCTTTTCCCATCCCAAAGTCTCCTGATGATGGTACCAGCAAGGTACTTTGCCAGCCACTAAGAGGAATATTTCACCAAGACAGTTTTCTGATGTTGCAGCCGATGGGACAGGTTTTGTAGTTATTATTGAAGTAAAATATTGTTTCAGATGGCTTAACCATTTGCAGATACTGTCCCACCCACAAAAACCAACGAAAGCACAAACACTGACTCTCCAGTTGCATGCTGGTCATGCAGCAGCTTATCCTTTATTATCAAAAAAGTGCTTCCCCCCCCCCAGTGTGGATGGTTTTGATTAAATGACATTTCCTAACAAAGCACTTTCTCACTAGATTGTGGCAGCTTTTCAGTGCTGCTACATCTGTGGAATGTTTTCAAGTTATTCTCTTAAGTAAACATAAGACTATAAAATGTAAATGTAAACATAACAGTTCTCTAACAGTAAAAGCATAATTTGAATAAATAGGGAAGTTAATGAAACACCATTACATGTAAGAGACTATCATCTCTCTCTATGCACTAAGCAATGAACTTGCGACTGCAAATTCAAAAGTAAAAGAATCTATTCAGCTCAATCTTTTGATTTTTACACAAGTCACAAAACATTTGTTTCTATACATTAGCCATTCAAACTACCTTGCAATTTTCTCATTTCTATTAGCATTTTGGTCGTGACTTATCAGTCTGAGAGCAGGCAGGAAGTGAACCATTTATCTGTAAACTAACCATCAGTGCAGTGGAAAGAACCAGGCACTAATCTGAACTGCAAAATACAAAAAAAAAAAAAAAAAAAAAAAAGCAAAATATTTTTTTCAAGTGAACAGTTAAGAGGTTTTTCAGTACTGTCAGTCAAATTACCAGACACTGACACTCTTCCAAGAACGTAAAACAATGAAGACACAATGTGTGACCTCCTTATCAAAAAGGAACCCATGTATACATCCTTTTTTTTTTTTTTTTTTTTTTTTCTTCATAAACCATCATTTCAATTTCATTATGTATTGGAGTCAACACTTTTCATATACATACATAGTCAACACTTCATATACATACAGGAACACCAACATAACCTGGAGTCAAGATTACTTTTGGACCTTTCTCCTTTAACACAGAAAAATTCCATGTTCTCAACTATACTTTCAAGCCTTTAGCTCTAGTTACATAATTACAAACAGTGGAAAAGTGATACCTACAAACCCATACAACATTATAAATTCTCTCTAATTTTGGTCTCCTTCAGGCCTAAGTTCTGTCTCATCTAGGGTTTTGATCTCATTTTGCTACAGAACTCCAGGAGTCTGTGTTATATTGTTTTGATTCTGCTTACAATACAAAGTGGTAGCAACCTACTGTGTCACAGAGACTTTGGGGACTGTTTAGGAAAAAATCCCACAACCTGGGAAACACAGTTTCTTCCAGTTAGACAAAGCAGTTTGAGCCCGTAAATAAAATTAGACATGAAGTAATAAATATAGCAATTTCTGCAATTGTTTTGATAGCTTTGATCAGTGATAAATGTGAAGAGAGGTAAGTATTCTCAAATGTTTGGGTTTTCATTGCTTGCTTTAAGTGTAACTGTGATTATCAATTAAAGAAGAGATTATATTGTCAACAAAAGACAATCGAGTCTTTCAAATGGCAGTTTGCATATGTTTACCTAGAGTGCTTAAGAATCTGAGACTAGATTTTTCTCATTTGGGTGCTTTACTGTTAAACCAGAATGTAAATTCTAATATGTACTTACCATGTCTTTTGTTGCCTTTTCTCTCACTTTAATTTCAAGACAGAACCATTCTCTACTCCTTCCCGATATTTTATTTATTTTTCTGGAAATTCCTTTTGATAATTCCATCTTCCCTTTAAGGGCAGACATACATGCACACACAAGAAAACCTCAGGAAAGGAAAATGTATTGTGCTGCCTGAAGTCATCTGTCACATAACCATAAAACGTATTGCTCTAAGAGGCAATAAATGCAGTTTTGCTCACTGTAGTAACAGTGAAGAATAACTGGGAGCTATAAAAAAGTGGAATCTTTTGCTACTTCATTCTCTTTGCAGCCTTGATACATTAAGACAAATTTAAAGATTCTGCTTTATTACTGAATTCTCAGACATGAAATGTTTAGCGTTTATGACACAGAAAAGGCCTTACCTCTCTAAAAGGTAGAGGAACAAATCAATGCCAAGAATGACCACTGTCTCCCTGCACTGAGAAACAAAAGTCTTTCCAAAACAAGGCATCCTGTGTCTCTGCTACCTGAGATGTTAAAATGCTCACGCAGGGTGTTTACCTGGAATTTCCCATTCAAAGTATTTGTATTTTCCTAACACAAAACTACTCCCATCTGCTGTGATAACTTTTAGGAATCATCTTTTACTGAGAAAAGTGAATGTTACCGCGTAGTCTGTAGACTACCTTTCTCAAGTCTATATTGCGAATTAAAACCAAACAAAAATATAGTTAACTGACAATATAATAAAAAACGAGCAGAGGATGACTTCATTAATCGATGGGTTGTGTAACACAATGGTCACAAATCATCAGTCACACAATACAATTAAAGGCAAAAAAAGTAAAAAATAAACTACATGCATTTGCCTGATTAAGTTTGGCTTGGAATAGAAACATTAAATTCGCATTATGATTTGACCTTCTCTCACCTTTCTTGCTGTTTTCAGCAAGTTCCATCTTTTTAGGGGGGAATTCAAAAAAATTTTTTTTAACTGGTGCTTTAAAAATTGTGTTAAACTTCAGAAAAGTCACTTAATTTAAATCATTCTATTATTATATCTATTATTGTATGGTTTTGCTTAATAGTCCTACTGCTTCTCACAAGAAACTTAATTGAAGAACAATGTTAAGCTGGCAGGGGTATACAAACTAATGACCAACTGACTTTGTGATGCCATACAGATGCCATTACTTCTAAGAAATGTAGTTATCAGCATAAGAAATGGCTTATTTCTTCATAAACTTCTGCCAGTTGGTCATGAACACCATACCAGTACAAGTGATACTTACATTCCCTTCTGGGCAGCTTTTGTGACTGAATACTCTTCTAAAGATGCACATCTAAAGTTAAGGAATTTCATGGTCTTCAAGTATCACTTTGGCCAGTTAGACTCATTTGCCCTGCAGTTACTATGTACAACTGAGATCCTGCAGACAACAAACACATATCCATGGGTGAACCATTCTAGTAGGTCATGCTGTTCAGACAGGTTTTCAAAAACCACAGGCTCAAACGACCACAACTTGCTGTTGGCTTTCAGGCTTGGCCATAAGGAAGAAGGATATAATCTCTTCAATAAGATGTACAAAGACTGACTGCAAAAGGGGGCCGTTGTGCATTAATTATAAACAGCGTCTCTCAACTTCAGAGTAAAAGGAAAAGCTTTCTTTTGAAGAGTTCTGAGAGTTGGTTCAGTGGAGACAACCTGAAGCCAATGCAATCTGGCTTTTGGGCTTCTCATTGGTTGGAAAACAAGAAAATTTGTAAGACTTGTAGCTAGATTTTCCATATGAATACAACTGCTGTAACACTAGTTCCTCTTCTCATGCTTGGGTGAAAATATATATATTTTTCTTTTATTTCTTTTTTTTTTCTTTTTCTCTAGCTTAGTACCTCTTTTTCTACCCATCATATCTTTTTCTGTGAGATTACTATCCTCGGGGGGAGGAAATTATAACTCTCTTGGTCTGGTACTAAAACACTTGATGTGAATTGAACACAAGACATCTCTTACAATAGGTATAGTACTTTCTACCAAATTAGAGCAATCGTGAGGAAAGCCTTTTATAATTCACTTGGCTTCACTTCCCTAGTGCTCTCAGGAATATTATTTTTGTTTTTTAATCTCTTGAACATTATGATCATCGAGACAACTGCTCTCCAAAACTCTTTATAACCAGCCTCTTTGGAGAAAGGCTTCATGAACATTGCAAATTATGCCAAATCAAGGGATAGTTTATTCCCCCAAATTCCAAACCTCCATAATAAACTTAACTGTACCTGAATTTCAAACACTTGCTCCACATTCAAGTTTTACAACCTCATGGGACTTAAACTGGCAATAGAAAAAAATGATTTTATGACTGGAGCAGATCTGGCTTAAGAAAATTTCACTTTTCCTAGGACAGGTTGGCTACATTTCCCCTGGAAAATCTTGTGATTTATTCAAATTGACTTTCCATGATGCATCACCTCTATTGGAAGGGGTCCTGCCCTGAATCCTAGCAGAGCAACCATCATTTACTGCCATTTCATCATTCCCTGATGTAATTGTTCACAAAAGTATAAGGTGCTAAGCCAAAGGACTGAAGAACGAACAGCTCATGGTCACTGAAACAGATTCAAACAACATTTCTGGATATATGAGCATCCTTTGACTCAAAAGCAAATCATCGCTTCACTTTGACTTTTTGAAAACAAAGAGAAAGGAAAAAACAATCTTCATTTTTTACTTGGTGGTGGTTTTCTTTAAAAAGATTCCAATGGCTATTATGCTTTCCTTCCTCAAGTCACGCAATGGAGCTTGTACTTTCATGCAGCCACATTTAAGCTGAACCAACAGTCAGTAATAAAACCACATACACCACTTTGTATTTCCCTATCACTGACACTAACAGAGAGTGCTTTGCCAGTCAGAAGCAATTCTACATTGGTGTGATCTTGTTTCAGCCAAACACTAGGGAAATGCACATACATTATTTTTATCTAAAGCACACACTGGAAAATAAAAGAATTGGAAATTCAGACAATGAATACAGTAGCGACTGACTTCACAGTGCAGCATGAATAGTATTTTCACCCAATGTTCCCTCTTTTGTTTTGCAAATTATTTTGCATGTAATAAAAAGAGCATCACAGAAATAATGTGAAATAATAAAAAATGACTTTTTACTATCATTTTCTATGCTATATTTGACTTCATCAAATCTGAGAAAACCTAATCATCTTATTGAAACAGTATCAATACATTCTCCTCTACCTATCACCAAACTTGGATTGGAAGTAAACCTGAAAGTGTTAAAGCCGGTTTGGTTCCTACCACACCTGGCCATGTAGGAGCTGGTCCCTTGCTGTGATTAGCACTGCATTAATGGCTGGAATTACAGCAAGCACAGAGGGAAGCTTTGGCAGTCATACACAAAAGGGGCACAGGGGAATTCTGACTTCACCTAGTCTGGCTTTCCTTCCCAAAGCTTAATATCTTATTGTCGCATGTACTTAATTCACTGCAGACATACTAAATGTTCACTGGCAACGATTGTGACAAACCTGGCAATCTATGTTTAAAGGTTTAACCTGATGACATAGCAAGATATGAGCTCATCCTTTTTATTAAATCAAGAAAAGACATTCTGCAGGCTTTAAAAAAAAATTAAAAGATATGGTTTAGTATAAGTTTGGGATTCAGTGATTTTAAAACATTAAGCAGTTTGTAACACCACGATAAAATGTTCAGGATGGGCTGTTAGAAATGCAAAAGGTTCCAAAACGCAGATAAGACTGAAGCAAAAAGAGCAATGGCCTTCTGACACTGACGTCAAACTGATTTGCAAAGTGTTCTTTATCTCCTATTACTGGTTGTTCCAGCCACCCTTGACATCTTTTCAGTCTAGCCTTGCCCGAGTTGTCCCTCATGCCTTGCTTTATGCTTTCAACCTCATTCTGGTTACCAATATGTCACTTGATTACTTCCTGCTTGTTTTATTTTTTTATTTTTTTATTTTTTTTTCTTCCCCTTTCATACCTTGTTTTGATGTTTGCAGGAGCAAACATCTAAGATGTGAATTCCATGCAAAAAATTGTATAAACACCTGAGAAGCCTGTTTAAGAGTACAATATCTTCTTTATTTTTTTTTTCCCCTAGTCAAAGCCACCAAACACATCAACTGTGAAATCAATTTTCAAGGGACACTCTGAGTTTCCTATAAAACTAACATTTCAGGCATTTTGAGTCAAGAGAAATATTAGATTTCAGCACTATATTTTAAAATACATAGTATAAAAATTAACACACTTGGAAAAATCCAAGATACTCTCTTCCAGAAATGAAGTGTTTTGACATTTATTGAAATGGCTCCTTTCAACTTTTCTTTCACAGCTAAGTTTTACTGAAGTTGGTATGTACTTGTGGTAAGTTTCCTTTTTAGCAGAACTGTTTTCTCATGAGGACATATTCTGTTGAGAGAGTCTCAAGTAGTGCTAACTACACTGTACCTGCACTTCCCCCCTCCTCCCCAAGCTACCTGCTCAGATTCCCAGCTCTGACACAGCTATTGCTTGTTTTTATAACTCAAAAGCCTCCAGATCTCACTGAGGATCCTAAAGGCCATGCTGATAAATAAACTACCATTTAACAATCATTTAAGATTAAGTCCGTGAGATATGTATGAAATTGGTACAAAAGTGATGCTTTTACTGGGATGCATATTAAGAACTGACACAAAATTAGACTATGATGGAGAAAAAACAAGTATTATGTAGACATAGAACAATGAGCTCTTTTCCCCAAAGTAATAGCAAATGTAAAACTGGAGAAATTACATATATTTATAATTTTCTGAAACAAAAAATCTCCAGTTTCATCTTTATATTTGAAAAAAAAAAAAAAAAAAGGGGGATTAAAGTTGGAACCGCTTGTTCAAACTTAAATATTTGAGTGTTTGCAGCACTCAAAAGTAGTTTACTGGCAGGATTGTTTTTAAAAACCTCTAAGCAAGTTCAGAGCTTTCATGTTTGTACAAGAATAGCTTATAGACAAATCGCTGCCTTCGTTATGCTTTGTTGATAAATGCCACAGATACAATTCAGAAGAGAGCTAGCCATTTGCTTTAACAAAAGAATCTAATAGGAGTACAATATACATGATCAAAGAGCCAGAGGTACTCAGTTGCTTCCTCCATTGGACATTCTGCAAGCAGAACATTTTCCCATTTGTAAATCAACACCATCTCTTAAGCCAATAGAAAAATGCCTGTGGATAAATGCATTTATCACATCACATAAATATCACATTGTCTGCAGCGCGCTATGGTGTCTCTGTGCTCCCAAATGCCAACATATAATAAATAGAAAACATTTTTACAGGAACTAATGACTGTCACAGCAAGAAGGATTTTACACTACATTTTTCAGAAAGTTCTTTTCATGCGATTTTGTACAGCAGCTTTTTATATTGTTATGAAGATGCAGTTAATTGGAAGAGTCATATCTCCCCTCAGCCATGATATTAAGTCACTCTCAAAATTCATCCCTAGCTATAGAAACCAGCTTTGTAAGGTTGTTGTATGCTCCTTTTTCCCACTCCTCCAAAATCCTACAGGGAGCAAAAAACCAAACCACAGTGCAACATGAAATATTAGCCAAAATATGAGTTATGGCAGCTCTTTTTACACCCCTCATTTCTTGGCTACAATCATATCCTGAAGTCAGTGTCCTGATCTCTCTGCAAAGGGATTGGTTTGATAAATTTATGACAATTTGTGCTGCTACAACTGATAGGATATTGCTCTGTACCACAGTTCCTGTATTTTCACTACTACCAATCATCATATGTCGTTTATAAAAGCAATAGAAAAATAAAGCAGCAATTTGGAAATTTTGTTGGGTTTTGCTTCAAGTATATTTTAGTGTCCCAGAGTTTCTTCACTCCTGGTTTGTATTTCCAGTTGCAACTCTACCATTATTCTAAAATTATTTTACAGCAGCACATCCTTACAGTTGTCTTTTATAGTGTTTGGATTTCCTCTCATCTGCCACAGACCACATAAATGACTTTTACTCCCCTACATGTATCCAGTACATAGTTCGGAAAGAATCTGGAAAGACCGGTGGAGATTTGATATCAACTTACACATATCTTTGATCTCAAACAGCACATGGCCTCTTTCCTGTCTTTAGATGGGGAGGAAGTCAGAATCTCTGTCTCTTCTTTGGTTGGTTTTGAATTACAACAATTTTAAGTTTTGACAAGAAAGTAAAAAAAAAAAAAAAAAAAGATATCCTTCAACGTAATAATTTGGTACTTCATTAGGATCAAACTCTTACGATTTCTCCCTGAAAAAGGGAGGAGCATCACAGGAAAGAACTGAGGTAATGAACGTTTCTGTCACTCACCTCACAAACTCATATTTATAGATGCTGCCTTGCTCTTCTCCTCAAACACAAGTGACAGATTGCATTAGATGCATGAATTACATGGATTATATTTATGTCACCAGCAAATTAGCTGTTAAATTTAGTTTGCATGATGTTATTGACAGTTCCCTGATTTAAGAACCTTTTTACTTTTTAGTCTTTTTTCCTCCACTTCTTCTTTCCTCTTTTGTCAAGATCTCCACCACATTTTTGGAAGCACCCAAATGTATGATGCAGACTTAAGTACAGTGAGATTATGTTACTCTTAAAGAGTGGGGAAAAGACTGCTTATAAATTAATTTATAAATGAAGTAAATATTACATAAGCATACCAGCCAGTAAATGCACCTCTCCCTACAGATAAAAGTCGTAGCAGACTTACTTATTTTTGACCAATTTTCTTTCTGTATCCCTAGCAAGTGCTTCTGTTCCAAAGAGAAATCAGGTAACTTCTGATATATTTAAAGAATTGTGGAGATTTGAGCTTTATGGCTGGCTCCTCAAATTGACTTTGTTTCTAGACCTCAGGAAACAATTCCTTTACTATGAAACCATTTCTACGCATCATGGGCAGTCAAAAATTTACAGCATGGTTAATTCATGAACTAGAGCTGCGAAGTTCTGCCCCCCTGAGTACATGCAGCAGGATGCATTAGCTTCAGCATAATGAGGTATGATCCAGTTTGAAGCCCCAGGTAAAAGAAAAGTTCAACAGGTACATACTCATCATCACTTATGATTAAATACCACAAATGCAATAAATCTTTTTTGGGAAAGCCTTTTTTTTTTTTTTTTTGGTATAACACTTTCCAATTCATTGTGATATTGTGATTCATAAAATACTTTAAGAAGAACAATGCCAGGAAGTCCCATCCAAAATTACAAAAAAACTGTCATCATCTCTGCCCAGTGAGATGTCATAGTTAGACCTCACGTTGTCTTTTAACTAAGATATCAGGAAGAATACAAGCTCCCATCTGAAAGAGCAGGCAACTCCAGATGTGCTGTAATAACCAGTGTGCTGAAGTCCAGAAATTTGCAGTAGCACATTGTTCAAATATACTCAGATTCAGCTCACTGCGCATCACAGCATTCTCCTGCCAAATCCTCAGATCACCTCCCCAAATTAGTTGTAGAGGAATCCCCAGGAAGGTATTAGGATCTGCAAAGCTTGATGATGCCATTACATTTGTGAACTAATGGGGTTTCTATACATACAAAATTATAACCAAAAGACTACTCTGAAGATGAATGGTTTCTCCTGGGGTTCATTTTGTCAAAATTCTTAAGTATTTGGCCACAATAAATTCAAGCAATTGACAAGCAGATGTTCCATGCGGCTCTTCCCTTACATGCGCAGAAATATTTATTCTTTCAGGATTGGTTTCTGAGTTATTGCATAACTTTAAGGCAACTGTGATCTACAAGTTTCATGCATAAACAAATATTTAGATGTCTGGGTTTAACTCTGGCTCCAATATGAAGTAATATGTCAAGCTACTTCGTAGGAGGCATAGTACTAGAAATAACTGTATATCGTTGAAAAGTTCAGTGTTGGTGTTTCTGAGCAACAAGGGATATCAACTGGTCATTTGATCTCTGGACGAGTTTGAGAGCTATATATACTGCCAAGTAGGGAACTTCTGTGGCACAGCTTGGCAGGGAAACACCTAAGGAATTTCCTTAGTAGGGCAACCCACCAGAACTGGAACTTTACCTACAGAATCACAAGGAAGAGTCTGTGATCCAGGACTCTTTTACAGGGAAGAGCAAAAACACACTCTGAAGCAGTTAACTAGAATGAACACTGGTTGAAAAGGAGTTTGTTTAAAAGCTTTTAAATGGGCATTTATATATATAAAGCTCTATAGGTTTGCTCAATTACAAAAAGGTTGTAAAGTTGGTTCCTTAGATGTGTTTTAGTATGAAATAAGTGTGATAATGTTTTAAATCAGCATAGCCCAAGTACTGTTGTTTTGTCAATGTTTCCACAGATATGCATTCTGTGGACTCAGTAATATTTGGCATACTTGGCTGCCTAACAAGTCACCTGGACACCATTTTAGCTTTTAT
The DNA here is from genome assembly GCA_011076525.1 of Nettapus auritus. Lineage (NCBI taxonomy): Eukaryota > Metazoa > Chordata > Aves > Anseriformes > Anatidae > Nettapus > Nettapus auritus. Next base: position 3,666,871 of record CM021775.1, read on the forward strand.
GCTACTTTTTAATTAGGACTTCTGTCTAAACTCAGAACCAGACAACAGACAGTTTTGTGCCTGCCTAGAAAAACAGGGGGGAAATGAGTGCTAATGAAGACTCTCCTCTCATTTAGCTTCCTGATATATGAACACGCTTTACAGCATAAAGAGAAAGCCACACACTGTAGTAACATCACAAAGAATCATTGGCATCTAACCCCTGCTGCATGCACACAAGAAAGTCTCCTACTAATGATATGTGTGCCTTTCAAGGTTCTGGATTTTTTTAGGGCTAGTCAGATTTTGTTTAGAAGCCAGCTCCCTAGTAGAATTAAACTATATTTGACAGAGAGCCAACTAAAATCATCAAAACAGAGGTATACGTAGACTTCTTTTTAAACTCAATTTTCCAGATTGACTCTAATCTTCTTACAGTAGCGGTTTATATGAAGGTTAAAAATAAAGCATATATAAATATCTCTTCTGAGACAGACTCAAGTTCTCGTTCCCCATTTACGTGAACATAAATTCCAAGGGGACCTACCTACTGGGGGATGAGAAGGAAAGCTTTGAAGGCTTTGGCCCCAACATTTAATCTTAAGCACCATGAATTGCAGAGGAAAGCCAAAAAAAAAAAAAAAAAAAAGAAAGAAAAAAAAAAATAAAAAATTATTTTCTCGTATGCCTACATGGTTCTCTTTGGGCAGAAACAAGCTTCTTGCAAGAAAGTGTTTCAATATACTTAATATATTCATAAGAGACTCTTCCTCTCCCACCCCTTGCCTCCCCCCCAATTCAGGCCCTGTTACAAATTCTCATCTTTTAGGATTTAAAAAGTAAGTTTTAATCCTGGCTCTGCCAATAATCTTCTGGATGACCTTGAGGAAATCGCTTAGCCTCAGTTTTTTCAGCCTCACTGTAAAGCTGGATTAATTCTTATTCACTCACAGTGGTGTAAAGTAAATGATTGTCAAGCAGTATTCTGAAGCACTACAACATGCAAAAGATAAGCAGGACATACACTAAGCTTTGCATGAACTTTGCAAAGATAAGCTTAGAAACAACTGTCTATGAGGTTTGAAGGGAAGCTATCAATATTCTTATTCAAAAAGGTTTTCATCTTGCATCCCAAAAGAATCCCACCTGAAACTCAGGTTTTTATTAAAAGCACTCAAGACAGTAATCACATCCTTGATTAGCGTTAATAGGATAGGAAAAACACACAAGTAATTACATTTTTCCTTTTTTTTTTTTTTTTTTTTTCTTGTCATGATGTAAGGCTCTGTTCTTAAGTATATATAAGCTTTGCTTCGATAGCCTGGTTTCAGTAGCATCCAAAATCTTGTTGAAACATTGAAATGACTCCATTTTGCAAGACTGCAAAATGCAAAGCCAGACCACCATCTTATTGTGCCTGTAACATGGCTAGACACCAAACAGTGCAGGATGATGGCAAAAAATGCCTACTAATATCCATTATCCTCCATTACAAAATTTAAATTAATTGGTTACTGGCTAGTCACACATTTGTTTTTACAAAACATTCCTATTAAATGCAAAGCTGTGTTACCTAGTGTTCCCAATAATGATTTTAATTAAACTGTCAGCTTTTTGAAGCCAGAGTTATCTAAAGACTGTTCTTGCTGGTCTCTTATTACAGCTGGATTTTATTTTCATTAGTCTCTTTCTCGTGGTGTCTTTGTTCTTTGCACTCTTTACAGTGAAGATTCCTAGATCAAAATGACACTTTTGCAGGAAACTCCCAATTCAACCAACACCATGTTTTCTCATAAAAGATACAAACCTGCTTGTCAGAAAATTATTTCCTCTGCATAAATAAACACACAGGAACTACAATGACCTACAACACTGAAATTAAGAGTCAATCATTTGCATGGGCTGAGACGAACTGTTCCAAAGGATGACGGGACTTCTTCAAGTACACATACACAGGAATACTGCCCATACCTCTACAGACGTTTGCAGGAATACAACTTTTTGCAAATCTAAGGTAACTATCTTCAGCTTTACCTATTTGTTTATTCAAAAGAAAAAAGTTGCAATGCATACCAGAAGAATACAAACCCATATTTCTTAAAAGAGTGGCTTATAGAATTTGAATCAAAGTCTTTATCTTCCAGTATCTCAGCACTCAGTGAGCTGCTCATGTACTAGAGATTCCACTAGTCGGTGAACTGGCATTCATTAAAATGCAACTCTTAGCAAGACTCGTTTTCATTTTTGACTGCTTTTACTGTCTCTTTTCTTAATATGCTGATAGCATATCCATGGCAAGAAATGCTTAAAGTACTAAGGGTATACCTGCAATAGTTTACTGAAGATGAAATAAAACATTAGTAAGACTGAGAACCTCAATAACCAGATATAAGAATTACATCAAAAGGTCTTGAGTAATTAATATACAGTGATGTTTCCAGATAAGATAGTACCATCTCAGTTCCTAAAATAATCCATCTTTTATTTAAAAGTTCTTTAATGTGATCTTTTCTGTACAGATCCTTGGAACTAATTGAACAAAACACTGAAATCTCACACAGCTTCAAACTGTTCTTGAAAAAATTCCAAGATCTCAAGCAAGAATGTCCCAAGGGAACAGAGTGAAGCCATCATCAGGATTGCTCTTCTGGCTGCAGCTGAGCTGGATTCCAAGTTTACTGACCTGAGCAGAGCTGGCTCACTCCCTTCCTGCCAAGTGTTGCTGCCCCTTCACACCTGCTGATAGAAGGGCTTCTGTAATTGCTTTCTACTTCTGTCAAGTGAGCCCGCTTCCTGCCTTTAAAAACAAAAAAACAAACAAACAAAAAAAAACCATCACCACCACAAGAACAACTTGCTATTAAAGGCAGATAATTTTTACTAGAAGAAGTGAAAAGCATTTAACATTGACATAAAGGACTTGGGTGTTAATTAAAATAAGAATTTTTGAAACCTATGAAATCCACTGTGGCTTCTCCCTAAATAAGCACATGCCTAAGACAAAGAAACCAGAACAACGACAACAAAAAGGATCATCTTAAAGCCTCGCAAAGACTTCTGCTAAAGAAGCACTTTTCAGGAGGCGGACGTCCTGTGGGAGCGAAGGCAACAGCAAAAGCAAAGCATGGCACACACCGAATACAGAACAGACCCTGCAGAAAGCTCTCACGCAAGAACTCCATGAGTCTGTCTATTGGAATCAGAGAAAAATAACTCAACGTATTAACCACTGCAACCTTTTACAAAGTGCTTTGTGTGTTGCTGGCATTCTCTAATCTGTCAAAATGCAGCCTTAAATCTAAATGGGAAATCTTTAGGTGATGTGGTTAATGCGACCTTTGTTTCCTATTTAGATAAAAGCCATTGGTCTTACTATTTCAATTGCGAGATTCAAGCCAGGCACTGTCTACACAGACATATAAAAAGTAATAGGATTACATTATTCAAGCTATTTATCCCACGTTGTACAAGCTTTTTCTGCCTTCAAAGTGTAGAAACAGGAAAACAGCATATTTCCATCAGTTTCAATCCATCAGTTCAGTGGCCTCCCTCATCTCTATATCCATTCTAGAGAAAAAATGTTTCCTTTATATTAAAGCTTTTGCGGCACAGCTATCCATCAACACAGAGATCAGTTTGCCTGCAGCCAGCCCAATGCTGGCTTCTTATGAGTATCAGAAAAAGCTCAGACTTGGAGCAATAAATATGCATTTATTTCCTAGTAAAACCAACTGGTAGCACACTTTGGTCAGTGACTAGGAGGAAACACTGGAACACATCACGTTGATAGATCATGATCTGACAAGTTTCCTAATACCCACATGCACCAAAATCCATCAGAAAATGCAAATTCAGTCACAAACGAAACACCTCAAAATAAACAAGCATAAGGCCATCAGATCACAGACTCGCAAGGTACCAACACGAGGGTCAGGATGTTGTACTCAGCAGCAGAACTACTTTCAGAACTGCTTAGTTTATTCCTGCCCCATCACAACATGCTATTGTTAAAAATCAATTTAACTATGCTCATCATGATCCCATTACTACAAGGCCCTATATATTTGATTGTATAATCAGAGAAAAGTTTCTTTTCAATTTATATATATGCCTCAACAGGTCATATGGACAGAATTAATATTGTGCTTAAATGAAGGATTAGGGTGTAAATGTGCTTGCTTTTCAGTGAAGCTACACAATAGGAGACAAAATGCCTTCCTCTAATGAGAAGACCATTTCAAAGAAAATTTGATTAGATATTTTGAAGAGCTATTTTATCCATACCAGTACTCACAGCAAGCAAGAAGATGAATGTAACAAGCAGACAAAGCACTGCTGCAATCCAGACTAGGAAATAGAAAAGCAATGATCTTTTTTTTTTTTTTTTTTTTTTTCATACGAGAACAATAAACCCAAAGAGAAGGCTGGAAAATATCTGGAAAAGGCCAAAAGATTTTGGAAAATGCAGCAAGAAACATATTAGCTCCGAGAGCTGCAGCACTTTGGGCAAAGCACCTTGCCTTTATATCTGTATTCTTCTAATATCTGTTTAGACTTGGAGATCTAGAAGGTATGTACTGCATATTACTTGTCTGCATAATTCCTGACATGAAGACCCCCAAATGTGACTAACCACTTGAAGAAAAATGATGCATCTTCAAAAATAAAAAGTTTATTAAAAAAAGTTAGAAAAAACAACTTGATTCAATTAAGAGGAAACAAGATAATATAAGAGCAGTGGAATTTAAAAATTATTATTATTATTATTATTTATTTTTCTTTTTAATTAGGACTACAGAAGGGCCAACAGTTACAAAATTAATAAGGTAAACTTTAATGTTTCAGGGCTGGGAAATTTATATATTATCCCGACTGCAAACTCCACCAATTCTGAGCCCAGCTGACAGCCATGCTTCTCAAGCAGCCCTGCCGCGGGGACTGCAATAAAGGGAACCACTTCACCTCTGAAGGCAGAAAAGTCAGAGGAATATTTAATATGGCATTCATAATTATCCAGATGAGGTAATGAATCTTCCCCCCTTCCTGTATTTGCTCTTATTCTGTAGAACATAATAAACAAGAGGTCATTTTAGGTTCAAAAAGCTTACAAGCGTGTGAAGGAGCAACACTGGAGGCTTCATTACTGCAGAACATCGGAGCAAGAAGGTGGTTTCTAAAGGCATCGAGTGACAGGATAATAAAACATTATTGATTTCCCTCTTCAGAAGGAAAACTGAATTCTATTTTAATAAATTAAATGACTGTGGACACAAGAATAATGCCTGTGTGAATTCTAGGCCCAAACCTACTTTGGCCTTGTGAGAACAAGAATCACAAAACAGAAAAAGGCCAAGCTAGGCCTTAGGCCTGAGTTTTTTTCAGCTACCTGTAATTTCATTGTACTTTCAGTTAACTGGCACTTCTGAAGTACTTATATTTACTGGATGTCAATGGGATAAAACCTCCAAAAAAAATTACTAGAAATTTGTGTGTGCTATTGGTACAGGTGGCCTCTTACATTCTGCTTGACCTAAGCTGTATTTTTACTAAAAGCTATTCATTTTCCACTCAAAGCTTATCTGTGTTAAACTGCCAAAGACAACGGCAGGTTTGTAATTATCATTAGTGTCTAGAAATATTTAAACCTGAATTTAGTACATTTTGAAATGAACATTTAAGGAAGACGACAGCTATCATTTTACTTTATGGCACACAGTCATGCATTAATCCCTAAACAATGTTCTGGATTTCAAAACCTATGAGAAATGTATTTCTGATGTACTGTGTGTATAACTGCTTTTATGGTGCCCCTCCACTGCAAGCATCATAAAACACTCAACACATAACAAATAATTCATAGCTAATAGAGGTATGTGTGGTATTTGCCAAACTGCAGGACAAATCTGCTTTTTGTCAAAGTTAGCTCGCCAAAGCACTGAGTGCTTAAAAAAAAGGTTAAAATATAAGCTTAAATAATTTTAATATGACTGGCTTCAAAGGTATCATACAAGGAAACCTATATTTTTCAGTTATTTGAGCTGGAAGGAAAAAAGCACAACTTTTCTCTTTAGTTTTTCTCTTCCTTAGAGGTGTCCTTGGGCTTGAGTAAAAATAGCCTGTGTCAGTGGACTAGTACAATGCTCCCTTTTTATCCATTAATACATTTGATGCTGCCTAGAACGGCACACATTTATGAATTGTTCTTTCCTGAATGGGATCCAGACGATCTTAACACAGTTCGGCACAGGCCACTTCCTAGCTCAAGCACAGCTTTCCTGGAGGCCACTTTCCATAATAGCCATCCTAAGCTTCAATGAATATTATGTACCATAACCCTACACTAAGTGAGAGAAATACTTCTGTTGCTGTTACCATGATCTGATATATGGCTAGAATGAACATCAACACTAATAAAATATTTAACAGCCTAGATTTAACTTGGCTTGCTATAGGGTACAATGAAGCTTTTGACTTGATTAAATATTCCACTTGAGTGTGGGATGCAGGTTTAGCATTGTTTAATTCTTCCCCAGAGCACCATGCCAGGTTTTCACATAATTAAGTGGGTACACTCCAGACTGTTTACAATTGGGTCCCTGATGAGACTACTGCCTGAAAACTTTATGTTCTTTTCATAACTACATATAGGCTATTAAGTTCTTTAATATTTCCTTTGTAGGGGCTGTTTCAGAAAGAGTTTTAAGTAATTCATCATTAAAGAAGCCAAATAGATGCCACCACCACCTCTCTCCCCCGCTTTTTATTTTTTATTTATTTTTTTTTAATTTTTATTTTTCCTAATTTGTTCTCTGCCATGGGTTTATGCCTCTTACTTACACAAGTAATTAACAAAAAGCTGAAACAGAACTAGCTTAATTTGAGGCATAGAAATGAGCCCTTTTACAACATATTAATCTGTGGAATAATTACAAAGCAAAGAAGAAACCTTTAGTTCATTTGAAAAGAATGACTGTCAAAGCTTCAGGAAGAGAACTATGCTTGATACATTAAAAATATTAAATTTGAAACACTGTCATCAGAATCAACTGCTATTGCATGGAAATACTCTAATAGCATATGAAATCATTCTCTCAATATACATATATTTTGTACAAATTTAATAAGACAGAACAGTTCCTTTATTCAGAGGTATTCGTGTTTTATCAGTCCGCTATCCTGTCACATACTGTTAGGATGCAAGTATATATATTAACAACAATAAATATCAAATTGGAAAGGGATTTCATATAAGAAACACCCGTTCAAGGTAAGTACAACAGTAGACAAGGTAGGAAGCTTGTATGCAGAGCAAGTCCTAGAGTTTTAAAAAAGATACTACTACCTACATTGTCTTTGTACAATGACACACAACCCAACATTAAATGAATTTGTGTGTCCACAAAAAATACAGTAACCACAGAATAAACGGCACTTCAAGTTGCAGGTGATGAAGTCACAGTCAAAGAACGCAAAGTAGAAGAATTTTAAAAATGCTCCCAATAAGCAGTAAGAAGATATCCATGAAAGAATCACAACACCGAGTCTTTTCTTCTCATTTCACATAATTGCCTTGAATGCCACTTCCAAAGATCATTAGCAATTCAGGAGATAAACTGCTTGCTAACATGGATCCTACCCATGTTCTGATCCCATCCAGAATATCATGCAGTTGACAAATCCAGTTGTTCCTCTTAAAACCCATCTACAGCGTAGACATTTGGTTATTAAATATTTCGAAAATAAAGTACAATTATATTAAATATAAAAATAACATATATTTGGTAATCTGAAATTTAATCCTTAATTTTTTTTATTTCCCTGAATATCATACAAAGCGTTACATATCACTTTAAAAAACAAAACAAAACAAAACAAAAAACACTTCTGAACTAATCTTTGTTAATCTATATATATATACACATATATACATACATATATATATATACAAAGACCCCTCAATTATCAGTGCAAATACTCAATTCTTTTGAATACATGGTATTACCGTGAATTCATTACGCACACATTCAGCATTAACTCATGTCCTGTTGCACGCACACGACAGTGCACACCTTTGCACCAAATCCTGGTGGCCCTGCAGTTATGGTGCAGAAGAGTTATCAGCCCCAATCTCCACCCACTGTAAAAAGGGAGACCAGACACAGAGTACATCCTTGGTACAGCACTCAATTACAAGGGCAGAAATACAGTGGCATATCAAGAGACACAAAATTGCAATTTCCTCCTAAGAGGAGCATTCTCTCCCAAATCCTTTCAATTTCTAATTTTGTTATGCTTTAAATTGAGGTTGTGGCCTTGACTTTTTTTTTTTTCCTATCCTTCAGAGATTTCACCAGCCACCACAGTATTTGCAAAAACCATCTGCAGCATCAGACAAGTCTCCCTAAGATTTCTCTCCCTCTTGTATAACTATATTTACCATCACATTAAATGAAATACACCTCCGCACAGTACACATTTTCATGCTCCAGTTTGTGGGTAATTTCTTTGGGGTCAGTAGTCAATAAAAGTTTAAATGAAAACTATGAACTAGACCCAGCTGCATTTAGATCCCTAAGTAACAGCATAACAGTATTTTCACACACATTAGTAAAAAATTCAGAAAACTCTCTTCTCCCCTAAACTTGGGCACAGGCATTTACATTTCAATCTCTGCTCGCAGATCTCATGGGTACACATGAATTACATCAGCTGCATGCAGTGAAGCTCAAAAATTCAGGCCTAGGAACAAGGACTACATCACAGCCAAAATTTAATTCTGGAGGAGCTCTCTGTATGTATTACATCTGAGCCCTTGGACTGACTGACATAGAAGTGTCTGTTTTTCACTTTTTCTTCTTTAATGACAGCACAATGAGCAGTTTCATTTGAAATTCGAGTGTTTGCTGGTGTGAGATACTTGCTCAAGCTTACAGTTTCAAAATCACTTCATTATTCAACACGTACATCATTCACTTGAAGGCATTCTCACATTTCCAAACCACCACCTTGCCTTACACTGCAGCATGACTGCGCCTAAATATCGTCCGCTGTAAAACAGAGAGTGCAGATCCTTAGTTCTGGTGACTGTGCGGCATGAAGGGTAAGAGGGAGAGGCCACTGACACCTGCCATTTCTGAACTACTGCAGTGGGCTTCTGGGGGAGGAAAAAATTGGCTAGAGCCTGACAAGAAAATGATGTGCAACTCTTGGAACTAAGTACACTAAAACACTCAATCTCCAAGATTGTATTAGTACATAAACTAGAGCACATTCCATTCTTGGCAGGGAAAAACATTGTACTAAGCAAGAAACATTTCAATGTCTAGCAACAATGACCTCAGTGCCTGCTGGGCCATGGTTTATGGGGCTGTACCTCCAGCACTGCTCAAGTTGAGCAGCAATCACCAGCTTCTTGACATGGCCTCCTACAGAGCTTAGCGAAATCCCCTTCCACTATCTATGAGACACAACGTTGACCTGCTGCCCTGTAATCTGAAGGCATAAGGGGAATACATGCTAGCTAGTTGGCTGGGTGATGATGGCTACAGGCACCAAGATTCCTCCACTGTCAGCTGGGCGATAGGAAGGCATTTAGTTCCCTTCTGGAAACCCAGTGAGATGAGCAGAAGAACAGAAGCTAATCAATATCTATTTCCTGCTTGCCAGTGATAGCTCCTTTGCATACACCGCTTAAAAAGGCCAGATTACATGTCTGACAAGACTTTGTTGTTGTTCATTCTACAGTTGTAGCAAGAAGAGACCACATAAGTTTTCATTTGATTGTAACAGCCAGCCTGGACTCATCCCCGCAGCATTAAATACCAATTGTAGAAGAAGCAAAATTTGCAGGGTAAATAACTATGTTGCATCCTGAATTGCTCCTCATATGATCGAGTAAATCCTTTAACTGAGTAAGTGCCTGAAGCAGAATTGGAAGGGGATGGAAAAAAAAAAAAAATAAATAAAATAAAAAAATAATAGCTCTAATCAGAGAGAGGGAGGGAGAGAGACTGGTCATCCAAGGCAATACCAAAGTCACCCATGGGCAATGCAACACTTTGCACATAATGCAGTTACAAGAAATCAGGCCTCTACTATAGTAAGCATGCTTTGACTGTCAGAGCTTCGGGTCATGTTTTGCTCTAAGCTCTACAGAGCTCACTCCGGCTCATTGGGCTGAATGGAGCCATCCATCTAGTCTTCTATGATGGAAAATTAAAAGAAGAAAGCAATGAAAACTAGAAAATTCACATACTCTAAACTGCTTCACAAAATAAGTTAGAGGACAGGTGAGTTTAGCTCAACATCTAAAACCATGTCACGACAGATGAAAAGCTGTACGTCCTCCCACCAAGAGTACCAAATATTTCATTACATTTCTCATCCAGCTGCTGTGACTGAACACATGAATAAAATACAAAGTACTTTTCCATATTTGAGACATGCAGCTTCTCTTTCTTGATAACTTCAAGTTCAAGGAACTGATACTAATAGAAGTACTATCTAAAATTTGAATCATGAATTAAGATTTCTCAAAAGTTAGGAAAAGACAAAAAAAAATAAAAATGGCAATTTGCAAGAGGGCAGGGGGGAAAGGAACTTTGTTTAACATATTCAAAGTCTTCTATTTTTTATGCTAAAACAGAAGTTAATTATCAATAGAAGATGGAGTTTTGTTGCTGTTTCTCATCAGTCCAGAATAAATGGGAGGAAAGAAAGAAAGTCAGCTTGCAGTCTGTACGTGACAATTTCCAGGCTAATTGCAAGGACTCTGGAGTAACAAGGATAAAGTACATACACAAACTCATTTGCTAGATTCCATTTTTATTTGCTATCAAATTCTGTAAGAGCATAATCAAACATCAAACAATAAACTAAATAAATGTTAATCTGTAAATTAGTAACTTCCAACACTGTAGTTAATCCCCATGACTGAAAATAAAAATATCACATCGGTTTTTAACTATAGACTGAAATCATAAGGACTTCCTAGAATCAAGAACGTTTATTCTTTTTTTTTTTTTTTTTTAAAGTAAAATTTGAGTGTGAGAAATGTACTCATCCTACTGACAGTAATAAATATTCTTAAAGTTTATAGAACTAGCAAAACCATTTTTTTTTTTTTTTTTTCTTTTTTTTTTCTTTTTTTTTAAATCATGAAAGCTCTGATTTTTCAGGAACTTGTAAAAAAATCCTTAACTTCTTAACCATTATTTCAGAAAACAGCAAGATTAATCACTTGAAACAAATATTACAATGATCTGATCTTAAAGACAGACACCTATCCTATTCAGTAATTCATTTTGTTACCTAGAGAACTACTCTCTTCAGGCAAATTAAACAAGTATTTGAAGATCTGAAGAATCAGGAATTAGAACACTGAACCCAGCTAGCCTTCCAATGAAGCTCTAACAAAATTGCTCAGTTGAGAGCAAAGAATTTAATCTATTGCCTCTGTGTATAAGCCTTGTGTTTAAAGACAAATAATTCTATAAAACAATATCATATCTAAAATTAAGATTAAAGCTAAACACCGGCTACAGCTCTGGCAATTGAACATTGCTATCTAATTTTAAACAGAGAGCTCTGGGAGCTGTAACAAAACAACCCTCAGATTTGCCATACAGAATTGCCTGTCTTGAGGGCCTAAATAATTGAAGGCCAACTACAAAAGCTGAAAAGATCCTGCTTTTTACTAAGTAACTAGAGCAGCATTTTTTTTTTCCAATTATACTTCCTGAGATTTATGGAATCTTCAAAACAGGATATTCTCTTATTTAAAGTCATTTTACAAACTCTTTCCAAAGCCATTACCAAACTCATTTAGAGCTCCCAAAGCAGCTTGCCACTGTGTTATGACACTGTAAGCACTGCTAACTCACCAACCTTGAAAGAAAAAACAGGGAAGAGGCCTTTTATCATCTCTTGGCTTTTTTCTTGATATCAAACTGAAAAAGGCTGTTTTTCAATAAAATAAATAGTTTGATGTTTTTAATATGTTCTGGTAGGTACTTTAAAAAAACTTTAATTTGAGAGTTCTGCTTAGAAAAAAGAAATTGTGTATATGCCTGATGATTACACATAATAAGAGAAGTCATGATACCCTTATGGCAGGTGTGGAGTAACATTGCTTTATAAATCTCTCTAGGATGAACAGTTATAAACACAGGCTTTATTGGAAATGCCTCTTTCCATCTTCTTTCCTTTGAAGTTAATGGAAGTTCTGCTATTCTTTTTAATAGTAGCACTTTTTTTCCTCATTTAAAACTCCCATTTTACATATACTTAAACGCATATAAGTGCAAATACTAAAACCCACAGGACTGTATTTGCATCCAACATAAATCAGTCCATCTTAATTACAGAAGAATTACTGAGCAGAGAATCCAGGCTTTTTTATTTTTACTTAACATTTGAACTGATTAAAAAGAGGAAAAAAAAAATCTACAATCAGATTGACTTACTATCTTTTTTTATGCTTCTCATTTTGCTTGGAGACAAAAGTTACAATTACTAAAGTATAATTAGCCTCTTTCAGTCTCCAGCTTTCTGATAATAATATATGTATTTTTCAATAAATCCAAGAAAATACTTCACTTTTTAAGACTATCTGAAATTAATTTCCAAGTATCCTGAGTTTAGCAAAGTCTTTGTTATTTCAAGGAAGGCAAGTTCTTGAAGCAGCAGGGGTTGGCCGCTGCCTACAGGCCAAGGAGCTATGGCCAGTAGGAGCTCCCCCACGTGAGCAGGGCAGGCCTTGCCAGCAGCCGTCTTCAACCAAGAGGCCAGATCAACATGTAAATCTAACGTGTAAAGTCAAGCCAGGGGCGTGAGTCAGAATCAGACCTCACAATAACTACTAGAGTCAGACGCAGAATGGTAACCGCTAGGTAGGCCCATTGCCGCAGTCCAAAGCCAGGCCAGGAAGCGGGGATGCAGATAGGGATCAGTAAGGCCTGCGGCCAGGAACAGGCAGGGCTCTGCCTCAGCTGGAGACCCGCGCTCCTACAACTTAGTTCAGAAAACGTCTGAAATGCTCCAGGCTGAGTCAAAATGGGGCTCCGAGGCCCGTGGCAGGGTGTGCCAGGATGCCCCAGGTGAAGCTGGTCAGGCCCCTTAATCTCCATTAGTGCCCTCAGGTCCTGACAGAAAGAGGCCTATTTTCATTTTCGAAGCAGCAGTTGACAACAATATTTTTCCCAGGGGACAAAAGAAGTAATAGAAGATTTCAAAAGAAATCTATTACCTCACAAAGCCTTATATCTTACATCACACTGTATTTTCTTGCAGATCAACTAGGTAGCTAGTTCTTAACTGCCTGTAGGTTATACAAGAGAAGCATGTTATTTCAAGAATAACCAAGGCCAATCTGAGAGGGTTGCCAAAATGGATTTCTGTGTAGGATTTTTAAAAGCCAGAACTACTGGACTAGATCCTAAGAAATGCTGTTTCTTGGGAGGTTGTAAGGAAGCTTTGAACTTATACCACCACCCTCCCTTTATTAACACTTCTGTCTTGAGCTTCCTAAAGTTTCTAGGAACCATTGAATCACACAGAAACTGAATTGGTGTGTAAGGCTTCCTATATTATTGTAAATACCTTAATGCTTTGATTTAATTTATTTTACTCATAGATACACAAGTGTCCTGAGACACTAAGGAGACACATCTTCCTGTAGTTACCTATGTGCATAAGTCTTTAGGTTTTCTGGCTGATGAGGCAGAAGTAACCGTTTTGTAATACCATTTTCAGAAGTTGATGTGCACTACCAAGAACAGTCAGAAAGACTAATTAGGCACAAACAGTCTTCTGGCACAAATTTTAGGCTTACGTTAACCAAATCTGCATCATGGCTTGTAAAGAGGTTTATTATAGGATCATGTATCTGACAAACAAATAAAGCAGTTTAAAGATAACTATCAAGCATACAGAAGAATATGTTCAATTTCTAGCCACCCTGATGTAAAAAAAAAATAGTAATAATAAATAAAATAAAACAAAACAAAATAAAATAAAATAAAATAAAAATCTTTCCATCTCTCATTATGGAGCATTGATGAATAATGGTTTATTTTCATATTCAAATGGAAAAAGTTGTGCCCAGCTAATGGGTACCCATTTGAAATGGCTGCATCAATGTTTCTAAACAGTGCACATAAAAATATCATCATGTTAATTGGTGAAAGTCTCAGAATTCATCTGTCTTGGAATATTAGTGTATGAATCTGACATAGAAGCTGGGTTTGATAGCCTGTTTCATTTAGAGGAGAAACAGAAGGAGTAACCAGCCAACTTTTGAAGGTTTTTACTTTTACTGAGAATGAAGTTATAAAGTTGTGAAGGGAATTTCTGAAATGCAATTCATTGCCTCTGGATTTTTTTTTTTTTAAGTATTTTTCATATATTGTAATCCTTCTGAGTCATATTTCCCTCCCTTAAGGGTTTCTAAGCTTATCTTATGACCCTCAGTTCCTCAGTGCTACGCTGCTGACATTGCTTAATTTTTTTTTCTTTTTTTCCTTGTGAGCTCTAGAATATTATTCTAGATTTTTTTAAATTATATTTCACACGAATAGTGGCACTGTTTTTATGTTTTTCTGTTCACCAGTAGAAAGGGCAAATACATATTTGTAAAACTGGGCCTATTAAACCCATAAGCAGTGTGTCTACATTCAACTTTGTTCATATAGAGTCCTGTCTCACTCCTCCCAAGGAGGACTTCTGGGTTTATCACTGGAGGCTTTTTTACAGATTCCAAAGGGCACATGGTTTTCAGGGCTACGTCCGTAAGTTACACAATTCAACTTGTGCATCTTCATGCACTTATTTCGGACTGAAAATATGTCATCAGGCCTGGCACAGATTTCCTGGGACTGCAAAATAACCCTTGTACCCACATTGCTCAGCCACTCAGGCTGGCAGCCTTCCAGGAGCCCAAACAGGGTAACTCCCTTAAGACCATGTGGACATGCTGTTTTAGGTGTTGCCAGTCTTAAATCAGCATTATCCATGTTGCCAAAGTTTTGTTGTCAGGGCCTTTGGCTCACCGTGGAGCATGGCCTAAAGCACAATCAGCTCATGCACTGGGTATGGAGGAGCCGTGAGGGAAACAGCAATGTGTGGAAAATGGCAGCAACAGGTGAATAAAAACACAGGAACCGTTAGGCTGTACAGTGAAGGGTAGAATTGTAGAACCCTAGAATGGCTTCAGCTGGAACGGACCTCAAAGATCCTCTGACTCCAAGCCCCTGCCATAGGCAGGGTCGCCATCCACTGGATCAGGTTGGCCAAGGCCCCATCCAGCCCGGCCTTGAACACCTCCAGGGATAGGGCAGCCAGTTCCAGTGCCTCACCAACCTTTCAGTCAAGAAAGGTTGGAGAGAAACGCTTTGTGCGATGAAGGCGAACTACCTCTGAAAGAGGAGAACCGCACGCCCGCGCGCCACTCTCAAAATGGCGACCGCAGCGCCCCTCCACCTCCTGCCACACTCTCCGGCCCTTCTCCTTCTCGCCTCCGATTGGCGGAGACTGCGACGCCAGCCAATCAGCGCGCCCGACGCGGCTCCGTGGGCGGGGCCGCGGCCTGGCCCCGGCGGCGGCCGTGCGGGGAGCGGCGATGCGCGGGCTGCGGCGCGGGCTAAGCCGCCTCGGGCCCCGCCTCGGGCCTTGGGCGGTGCCGCGGAGCCTCCGTCGGGTTTTGAGGGCGGCCGGGCCGTGGCGGGGCCAGTCCTCGGCGGGCCCCGTCTCCGAGCGTAGCGGCGCGAGCATGGAGGAGGTGCTGAGCCGCTCCGTGCCGCTGCTGCCGCCCTACGAGACCAAGGAGAAGGCGCCGCCGCCGGCGGAGCGGCGAAGCGCGGAGTTCGTGCGGTACTACCGCGGGCTGGAGGCCGGGTCGCGCAGGGCCGAGCTGTTGGGCTGCTTGGCCCGCGACTTCGGCGCCGATCACGGCCGGGTGGCGGAGTTCAGCGCCAAGGTGCTGCAGGCCCGGGAGCAGGAGAGGGAGCAGGGGGCCCTGCTGCAGGCCGAGGACCGGCTCCGCTATTACCTGACCCCCCGCTACCGGGCGCTCTTCCAGCACCTGGGGCGCCTGGAGGGCGGGCTGCGCTTCCTGGTGGAGCTGAGGGGCGACCTGGTGGAGGGGCTGGCGGCAAAGGCGGTGGATGGGCCTCACGTCAAGGTGAGGGTGGGGCCGGGGGACCCCAAAATGAGTCGGGGGAGGCTTGAGGGGATGTGGCGTGGGGTGTCCTGCGATCCCAGTTCACTGTGTAACAGAGCAAAGCTCCTTCCCGCAGGCCATGGCACCAACAGGAGCTGGCTTTGCTCACCCAGCTCAGCCTGGAAGGAAGGGAGCGGCTGGTGGTGTGAAGTAACGGCTTCTCCAGTGGGAACCTGGCTGCAAGCTACTGTGGGCTAGCCTTAGGGCAATGGAGGAATCGCCACACTGCCCAGTATGACATAATATGGTTGATGTTACAACTGCCAAGCGGTATCCAGACACTTAACGCAGGAGTGATGTGAGCCTGGTATAGGGCTGCAAGTGACGTAGCAGCAGTGCCATGCTAATGGTGAAGAATATCAACAGGAGAAAGGAGTTTTGTCATGCCTCGGTTCAGTACTGTGTAGAAAACAGGTGAGGTGAAACATCCACCGTGATTATATGGTGCAGCAAGATGTTGTGAGCACAGAAGAAGGAACGACATAGCAGCCAGCAGTGGCAGGCAGTGATAGGACTTCGTGAAGGCAATGAAGATTCTGCAGGAAAGACAACGAGCTGGCTGCATGTACTGACTAAAATTTGTCTATGTTTAGATCCAAGTTAAGGTTGAAAATAATAGGATATTTTTGATGTCAGTGATGAGTTCCTGATTTTGCTGGAAAAAGATACATTTGAATTAAATGAGGTCTACACATGACTGAAGTAGTACCAGAACTGGTAAGATTCAGCATCCAGTTGGATCAGCCTGGTAAAACCAGGCTGAATTTGCAAAATTAGCAAAATAGAAGTGCGCAAAACATATGAACACGTGCAGCAAATAATACATTATGTCAGAAAGATGCTAAACCCATTTGAAAGTAGGAGAATATTGTCTGCAAAACTGAGGCTTCAATAAAAGGGTTCTTCTCAAAGCATTTTTGAAAGGTTTGGTGTTGTCATATGACTGTGCTTAGTTCTCCAAATCTGTTCTTGCAGTCTTGTTTTTGCGCTTGCTGATAAGATTTATTTTTCAAGTGTAATATAGGCTAAAGTGAGAGGTGCAGTAAGTAATGCATAGTCTGGAAAGCTTAAGCTAGAACTGGTTTGCCTTGGCTTTTTTGTTTGTGACTGTTTTGGCTGTGAGAATTTACTCCAGATACCGCTTCTTTTCAGTTTGGAGTTTCATTGATGTTAGTCTAATCTGTTTTCAGCAACGACCCAGATGTGAAGCTATCTTCTTGCAAGGTTGTCTGGGAAAAGTTAGTTCTTGCTTCTGAATTGAATGTCTTGCTTGGCCTTTAAAATCTACTTGCTTCTATTTGAAGCAACTATCGGCTAGAGGCTATTAAGGTAGTACCCAGCCTGCGGAAAGTTTTGACTGTCTCCGTAATGGAGCTGGTTACTTGCAGGTGGTCAGCTCAAGTGGGTTATCAAGAAGTTGTGTGAGGGTGCGCGTATTTATTTTGACAACCGAAGATGTAGGTGTGAGTTACTGTATTACATGTTCTGAGGTTAAATGTCGAGAATAGAGAAATTGATACAGCACAATATTCAGGCTATTTTTGAAGTGGGGATTGCTGGTTTTTTTTTTTTTTTTTTCTATTTAATAAAGGATTTAAGTCTCAGGTAGAGCAGGGTTCTCATGATACAAGATGTATCTTGTGATCTTTTAGTGGACAGTTAAAGTGGCTCTTGACTGGATTCCCTAACTACAAGAGACGAAAAAAGTACAGAGACACTCTGGAACTGGGGATGGATAGTAAATCCTGCAGTGTCATCGTTACATATGATGAACTCTTGTCAATTGAAATTTCTTAAAATACGTTTTTAGACCAAGAAGATGCAAAATACCTGATGATTGTTTCTACGCTAATACCATTGTTCTTGAATCATTTACACAATAGATGAAGCTCTGCAAACCGGGGCATTGTCTTTTAGTTACTTCTGAGTATAGACACCTTCATAAAGCTTTCAACTACTTCATAAATCACTCTTTACCTTAAACATCAACTAAAGCAAATACATTTCTTCACTTAAGTTAACTTACTCTGATTTTATGTACTGTGTGATTTGTGCATCGCTGCTCTGCTCTCCAAATTGTGTCTCATTATTAGACTTGTGGAAGGCTCAGAGCACTGAGGTCACTGAACTGTATTAGCAGTGTCCATTAAATCAGAAATCATAGAAAAATTCTGTAAGTGTCTTATCTATCAGGATCCAGTGTAAGGCAGATCGGGTTAGAAAGGCTCACTTATAAGAAACAGAGAAGAACGGTGACTGCCTTACTGGAAGAACTCCATAGATCCTTAACATGAACTCTGAACAATGTGTTGGAAATGCTTGAAATGGCAGGCTGTGCGAAGAAAAGGCACGTGCCATAAGCAAGGTTCAGGTCATTCAAGGTTCATTTTATAGGGCAAAACTGTCACCTAGAGCAAGATGGAAAAAATTATTGGTACTTTCAGTGACAAGTTTTTATGACATAGTGTCTTTCTGTGGATGTTTAAAAGGTGATGAGATGTTGATAATCACATGGCAAAAATTGGCAGTGAACTGTATGTTTGAGGCTGTGCAGACTCTTTTCTAGGGAGTCCACCAAAAATACATAGAAGATGTATTGAAAAGAAAAAAAATAATTTCATAACATGTCCCAGAGGTGGGTTTTCTTTTCTGTTAAACATATGGCTCCATTGCTACTATCTTAGGCCTTATGGATAATGTTAAAATGAGCATTTCCAAAAACCAGTAGGGTCAGAGGCATTCTTTGAGAAGTTAAATTACGGTGTAGCTGGGCACAATTCTTTTTCATGATGCTGTTTGAAATTTTTTCCTTTCTCACGGTCTTCATGTGTTAACCTGCCTTCCACTGAAGGCCGTGTATGTTGTCTTGGGTCTTGATACACGAGTTAATTTTCTGATGACTTCCCCTTACAATGCTCAGCGTGAAATTTGCTGAAACCCTCTTGAGTGTAGCGCTCCCTATTGCAGTGCAGAACGCTCCCAGCTACGTTACTGCTTTTTCTGCCCCAGCTCTTCCCTACTGAGAGGTGTTTTTTTTTATATTTTGCTTGCTTTCTCAGTTTTGGCATTTGAAATACAGACTCTGGTGAAGAATTCGTAATGTTATTCGTGTAGCAAACAATGATCTATCACATGTAGAATTTTCTTCATCTTTCTATATGATTTAGGAAAAAGTCAGTTGAAAGTTCAAGTTATTGTCATGAAATAATGGAAAAAGCATGTTTATAAAGAAGTCTGGTTCCATAATTAAGCAGTAGTTAAGACGGATATGCAATGCTGTGGTTCTCACGTTTGTCTGTGAGAAAAAAGGAAGAAGCTCCGTAATTGTTTCGAGTTTTTTTTCCCCTCATAAATACAAGGATCTAAAGTTACATATTTTCTTGAATTACTATTTTTTTTCTTAAGTGTCTCAAAGGTTTGAACACAGGGAAAATGGTTTTAAATATTTGTGGATAAATTTGAAATGGACTTTAGGGGAAAAGTTTTTGGCACGTAGGCTCTACATGACTATCTGGGGAGAGGAGATATTTGTGGCAATAGGTGTTTTTACCTACACACATCCACAGAAGGATGTATTTTTGTATGTATTTTGCACAACTGTATTGACTTGAAATAACTGTAGTCTCCTTGACAAGGGCACCAATGTTCACCCCGAATATTGAAGCAGTTTCCTTTAAAGATCTAAGCAGCCCTTATCTAGAGAAACAACCAAAAGTTAAAAGTTTTCCATGGGAAAAAAAGAAAGTGTTTGGTATTTACCTATCAAAAGGCATCTCTAGCCGTTCAGTTACTGTAGATTTGATTTAAATTGTGACATACGTAAAAGCAAACTTGCAAGAAGAGTTTTATAACTTGTGTGTTTGTATCTGCATTGAAAACGAAATGTGGAAATAAAATTGAATGGATCTTCATGATGCTGGAGGGAAATTATAGAATGCGTTACATGGCCTGCAGGGATTTTGGTTTTCCCCAGTCCAAAATATCTCAGATGGTCTTAGTTCTTACTTTGTATTTTGAAAGGCCTATTAAAACAAGGATTAGCCGCTACTGTGGTGTGAATATAAAACACTTTTGTATTTCCTCAAAGCATATCAGTGCAGCAACAGCTCGGACTGTTAGATATTAGTTGATAAAGCATTAATATGTTCAACAGAGTACAGTAAATAACGTATACAGGTGATAAAGTCACTTGAAAACACTTGTGTACACTTCAGTCATTGTGTAATTGAGCAAAAATGATGCCCTAAAAGGGGGAAAATTAATAATAAAGAAGATGAAGACATCAAACAATATAAACCACGAGACAGCTGACCAACTACTGACAGTAACTGAGCAGTCTGTCTGATCTGCATGGAGCTTTAGTTCCTACTGCTTCATATTACATTTATTTGTTAATATGTGAATATGAATTTTTATTGTAAGGGATATTTTGTTTTGGTAGCCAGAGAGGGAAATGGAAATAATAGTTTCCTCATTAGAGGCAGGTTTTGTTAATTAAAAAAATAATAATTTTTTCATTAAAATTCCCATCTGTTGCCCAATAAATAGGGACCTGATGTGAAGATCAGAAAGCCTGTGTTTCGCTGCCTTGTAGCAAAGTCACAATTTATTATACACAGCTATTAGAAACCAAAGTATAGCCGGTAATTTTTAATGCTAATCTGAATATGTCTGGTTGCTCACATTCAAAATTGGGCAGCTAAATAATAAATGTGATTTTTTTTTATTTTTTTTTAATGAAACATTGCCAATAATTTTATGGCTAGAAAGTCCTCTGAAATTAAAATAATTTATTTACAACTACATTCATGAAAAGGCAGAGCCTAACTTGAGAACGTTGTTATTTGAATTGAACCTTTCAGTGACTTAGCGTATGTTATGATGTTAAACACAACTTGGTATTTTGCTTGTGACTTGAATTAAACAGAATTTTGGATCCTACACAGTGTGTTGTGTTTTTCTACGCAAAGAATTTTTGTCAGTATGCACAATTCTTTGGCTTGCATGCAGCCCTGTTATTGTGTGAAACATTATTATTTACAAGTGGCAGATTATTTGAATTGAGCTATAATTGCCCATAAACCATATTCCTGTCTGCCAAAATCATTACCAAAAGCACATCTGCTTTGCTTTCTTTGTTACAGTTGCATGGCTTTTATACCAGCGTTACCTTGAACCTAAAGCAGCTCAGTAATGCCTTCTGCATCTTGGAGAGCAACTTCCAGTTCAGCTGGGCAACATTAAGTCCATCACATGGAGCGTACTTGCTAAGCCTTTACCTGCTTCAGAGAGGCAAAATGCATCAGATTCCTGCCTTTTCCACTTGTACCAGTCTCCCTGTAGTATAACTGGCCTCCTCCCAAGCCACTCGTTGCCATCTGAGCCGTGGTAGTGCCAGTAGACGCGGAGCAGTGTGCTCGAAATGACTGGTGGGAGCGCAGCCATCAGCAGCGTTCCTCCTAGCTGCGAGCCTGCAGCTGGAAGTGGCGCTGCTTCTCCAAAAAGCAGATGGATGCCGGGAGAGCCACAGGAATCTGATGGTTTGACCCCCGCTCCGACACTTTTTCTGGCTTATGTTGTGCCCTGACAAAAAAAAAAAAAAAAAAAAAAAAAACGAACAAATTACCAGCAATCCTGAAATATGTGGAGGTGGTCACCACACCAAAGGATATTTGACCAATGTGATTTATGGTTATTTTTGAAAGTCTTCAGAGCTTTCAAAAGAAAAGCAATAAAAGTTTATTTTTTATTATTATTATTAATTTTTTTAGCATGTATTGCCTTGTGATACAAGCACAGGTGGAAGTATAGTTTGACAGAAGACTTGGCACATCTACCAACTCTATTTTGTAACTTAAAGACAGCTCTACTGAGCAAGAACAACGAAGAATTAATTTATTAAGTTAGTTTCAGGTAAGCTGACGGTTCTGCTCAGGCTGCTGGTAAGGTGGTGCTGGTATCACACTGTGTCCTATATGCAACGCAAAAATAAGAAAGAGAAATAAGCTTTAGAATCTCTCTAAGGAATATTCATGCTGTGTTGAGTTCAAGAATACTTTCTAAACTCACATAAAGAATTTTAGACAAAGTCTTTAATAATGTAGGCAGTAGGAAATTAGTACAGAATATAAAATTCATTATTATGATGAATGCTTTTGAAAGTATTTGGTATTAGAGTTGGCTTTAATTCAGTATCACACTGTTCCAAGTCTGTTGTGATTTTTGAGTTCTATAGTCTTATGCTGCTCCTTTTGCTTCCTCAAAAATTTTAACACTTATATAGACATTAAAAGAAAAATTCTGTAAATGGTTTTAGGTACATAGTGGTCAGAGAGATGCATTTTTGTTTCATTGTCCTGAATGGATGGGTGGGTGCAGCTGCAGTGCTGTTGGATCTAGTGTGGTAATCTTCCTAAGGCACGAACTACCTGAATACTTGGAAGAGATTCGGAGGTAGAAAAATTTCTTGAATTTAAAATCCTTATTTTCATCAAATTTCCTAAGACTTGTTTCATGATATTTAAATTAATGCATCTGAGCACCTGTGCAACTGCTGCTTTATCGTCAAGACTACTCAAACACTTTCATTTATTGTTTGCTTTTTATCTATGTTGTTTTGCGTTATCTTCCATTTTCCTGTCGGCAGTTTACTACCAATGGTAAATTCATTCTGTCTGTAAACAGTTGTTGTTTTAGTCCTGTGTGAGAAAAGCTGAGCTGTGGGTGGGGTCTTTCATCAAATAGATGCATTGTTTTCCTTGAACTTCTCAACGACGTAGTTTGAAGTAATTAAGGTTGTTTTTACTTGCATTTGTATGCTATACCTAGCTTACTTAGCAAATATGTCTATCCTTCTTCTTTGTGCAGGAAATGAGTGGTGTTCTGAAGAACATGCTTTCAGAGTGGTTTTCAACAGGTTTCCTAAATTTGGAACGGGTCACGTGGCAATCACCTTGTGAAGTGCTCCAGAAAATTAGCGAGTAAGTGCTGCAAGTTCCTAATGCTCATAAGTGAAGTGGTGATGAAACGCATCTAAATGTAGAGATCCACTATTTTCAAGGTAACTGCTTCTTCAATACTTTGCCATAGGCAAAGAATAATTAAGGAGTAGTTGCATTTAATGCACTTAAGAGCATACTTACAAAGATTGAATTAAACAGCGAAGGGGAACTGTTGTCCCACACTATGGTCTTTCAGCATGTGTAGACAGCTGTCTTTTCTAGTAAATGAATTTCCTTTCGTCCTTCTCAGTTACTTTCTCTACCACACTCCCAGAGTTGGTTCCCTGGTTGGAACTGGTGAGGGGTGCAGAATTGGTTGTAAACTCTATGTGAAGAGAGCACCCGTTTTTCATTTTTTTTTTAATAAGTATTCACACAGAATTGTAGGGGTTGGAAGGGTTCTCAAGAGATCATTGGGTCCAACCCCCCTGCCAAAGCAGATCTACATCATTTATTCTTGACCTTCTGTCTAATACTCAAAATTGTAGTGATGAAGTTGGAGAGGATAGAATAAAAGTTAAATCATATGGCGTTTTGTCATATTAAGATCTTAAAAAAAAAAAAAAAAAAAAAAAAAGTAAAGGAATTTGTGGAAATACGTGGCTTAAATTTTAATGAGGCAAAGAAAATAAGTCTTATATAAGCTGATTTTTCAAAATAAAAAGAACTTGTAATATGTCACTTAATCTTCAGGGTATTTTGGCAAACATACTAGACTTTCAAATATAGTAGAGAAAATAATGTTTTGAATGATTGTTTGAAGGTGTGGCTGTGGGAGTGCTAGTAGAAATTTAATTTCAACCAGGTATATATATTGTTTGTCAAGATATATTAAAGCATTTGGCTAGCTTACTAAAATCTATTGAAGTAAGAGATGTTGCATTCTTGTATCTGCCCAGTACACTACATAAATCTTCAAAATAGCAATTTACAAAACACCCTGGAGTAATATCTGAATACTTCTAAAAGCAAGTGACACGATATGTATGGGTGGGGTATTAGTGAAAAATACGTTTTACAATAGGTTGTAGTAGAAGACCAGAAATGCTCTAAGATATGCATCAGGCTGAACTTGTAAAGTTCTATTCTAAACAATATTATTACTGGAAATCCTTTTTTTTTTTTTTTTTTTTTTGTTAATTTTAAAATTTTTTATTTTTGTAAAAAATTTTTAATATATCACTATTTTGTGTTTTGGGAAAGCTAATTCCATAGAAGTGTGATCACGCTCATTCAATGACAGTCATCTGAATCAGGTATCCTACACCAAATAGAAGGTGCAAGTGAAATCTCATAATGAGCATATCCCAAAGAAAGCTAGAGAGTATTGGTGTACAGCAGGCTTTTACAGTTGACTTTGTCACAGTTTGGTGATGGGTTTTACTTTTTTGAATTGCAGCCTGATTCTTCTTTTTTGGTTTGAAAATTTTGTTGCTGATATCAGTGGGGAAAAGTACTGAGCTTGTAGGATTGGCAGCTGACCTTTGTTTTTAAATGGAAAAAAACAAAACAAAACATACTTCTTTTTTTCTTTTCCCCTCGTTGAGTTCTGAAGCTGTGCATCCTGTTAGAAACTGGGTTGATTTGAAGCGCCGAGTTGGGCCATATAGAAGATGCTACTTTTTTTCTCACTGTGCAATCCCAGGAGAACCACTGATAGTCTTGCATGTTGCATTAACCAGTGATATCTCCAGCAGCATCCAGGTACAGTCACTGATATATTCAGTACGCAGCAAAGTGCTCAAATTACAATGTATGCCTTGGTTTTCTTTCATTTTTTAAAGAGTTGAGAGAGTTGGTTTTCCTTTTAAAAATGACAGGGATACTCAGAAAATTTTGGTGCTTTCTTCAATCGCAAGAAGAATAAGATAAGAAATAAATTAAGAAATGACAGTAAATGAGATTAAAACTTCAAAGCAGTTACAATTGCTTCTGAAAATTTTAAACCCCATTACAGTTATTTCCTGCACTTCCTAATGGATAAGTAGCTCTTCTTAGTACTTTTTTGATTAGACTTTTGTTGTTTTTCACAGAGAATAATGAATAAAACAGTGCGAAAATGTGTTAATGCATTTGAAAGTTAAAAAGAAAGGTCCCCTTACCATAATTAGAGTAATAACTACAACTAATTTTTTGTTTTCATTCTCGTTTTCCAGTCCATAGTAAAAGATGTGGAATCTCTAGAAACAGAAGATGCAGAGAAAATCACAACAGCAATTTTCTACTCGATCAGTTTGGCTCAGCAAGGACTGCAAGGTGTAGAACTCGGGAATCACCTCATCAAACGGGTCGTAAAGGAGCTGCAGGTAGGTGTGGCATGTAACATAACATTTGGCCAATGTGCTCCCCTTACGCTGCTATTTTAGTTTCCATTTCCTCATGTTTATCAATGCTAGGAACTGCCAGGTCTGCTGCACTTTTAACTTCTTACAGGATGAGCTTTTGAAAATGTGGAAAGAGTTGGAAGAACATTTTCTGCGATTGGTTGATGTCAGCCAGAGGTAGATAGTGTAGGTACTTGGTTGGCATGTTCTCGTTCTAGTTGGATATGTGCTTAAAAATCAAATTAATACTTTTCTGTTGAACTTATCTTTAATTTAGCTTTAGTTTGATGTGTATATTATCAGATTCACAATTGTCCCACAGTTGAACGGGTGTGGTATTGTTAACACATGCTAAATGGGAGCCCTCCTGTTAACAGGGCCTTGATCAACATCTTCAGTGTACCTAATTGTTTATAGTTTGAAATCTTACTGCTACTGGAGCAGCCATTATACTTCATTACATAGATGAATTGTTTTTCCTGTTTGTTACACTGAATTGCTGCTAGTTATACGTAATGTTCACGTTTGCATGGTAAAAAATGTAATTAAAAAAAAAAATCTCTTTGCTCAGACACTTCTTAATATATAGGAAGATATCTTCAACACTTGAAAATTACAGTTTCCTTTATGAAAACCTATGAATTTATACAGTATCATGGCATACTGTAGGGTTATAGCGTTTGGCTTTGGGACTAGTTCTTTTAGAGCCTTCTTCCAAGTAACAGGAAAAAAGAATGAAAATTCATTTATACAGAGTGCTGAGAAAGAGACAGATTTCTGTTTTAAGTACATTATTTCATTTAACAGTCTTTAAATATTAAATTATTAACAAGGATACCACTTCAAAGTAATGGTCAATGCCTGTGTTTATATTGTTCCAACTTGTGGATTAGTAATGATGCCTGGAAAATTGTCTATGATTTAGATCTTCAGTTCTATTTACAAAAATAACTCAAAACTGGATGCACCAAATTTCTGCTACTACAAAATGATTGATTAGTCAAGTACTGAATCATAGCTGGCTGCCCTGAAGTTTTGTGTTTTTTTTTTTAATGGATATTTTGGCTGAATTTTGTTGCTTCTTGCTTTCAAAATGGCTTTTAAATTAATTGTCTAAAGTGCAATAGTCCAGGTATAATTAGGCTGTGCCATCTGTCTGATCTTGACTGAGGGGAAATTGGAATAAATTCCTGCAGTTATCTACTTTCACATCTGAAAAATAATTTCTGGATAATTGAGTTGCTCTCATAAAATAACCTCATTGACAATGTATTTGTCCATCACTAAATTGCTTACAACGTTGGAAGAATTATGAGTGGGTTACAAATGAAAATGGACAAACCATGCTTTAACATAGGTCCAAGTTCTGAAATTTGATTTGTCTAACAGAAGAATTGGTTTCTTATTCATAATTAAGACAAAAGTTTCTACATTTCAACGCTGCAAAATGCAGCCCTCCTTCGTTGTTCATCAAATACATGATGAATAGAAAACAGAATGGTTGAGATACCTTTAAGAACTGGATCAGGCTGTTATCTTGTGATTCAGGAACAACTGTCATTATCTATGCTCTTATTTCTCATTCCTATTCCCAAAGCTATTCAGTGCTGCATAGATACAGTTTATTCTAGCCGTGTGTACAAAAACTGACAGCTGGTTGTGTGTTGCTAGAAATCTTAATCTCCTCATCTCTTTAGAACAAGGCTAGATACTCTTCTTCATCCTTCAGTCAACCTGAAATGATCAGGCTGAGTGCAGGTGAAAATTTATGGAGGGGAATGCAGGCCAGTATTTCAGGAGGCCAGATCGGATTGTACAATTTGGCTTAGGCTTTAATAATCTGCCAAAACCAGCTCTTATTTACAGGTCAGATTTTTCCCTTTAGGTCAGACCTTTTAGAGTTGAATTTCGTCCTTCCAATCTTGTCTTACTTCTAAAAATATTAATGGCCTTGCAGACTTCGCATCTGGACAGTAAGTCACTTCTGCCTGTTATTACCTCACCCAGTACACTTGGCTAGCCACCGATGGCCTTCAGAAGTGTGAAACTGCTGTAACAATCAAACTGATGTTTAGGAGGGAGTGTGTAAGAATATTTTCCCTCCAGTTTTCATTTTTTTTGAACTATGTAACAATAGAATTTTCAATCAGCATAGGCAGGGATTGTCCCTTTTTAGAGACTGAAGAACATCTAAAAGATAAAGATTTTAGTAATTTTTTCTGGTACCTTCTTGCTTATGATAAGATTCACATTGTAATAAATAAAGTTTCTAATTAGTATTTTATTGTTTGTTATCAAACATATTATACTACATTGACATTATGAATTTTTACATACATTATCCACATTCGCTTTGCATCTCCAGGCCTTTTCTACTGAATCTTTTTAAGGCATATCCTTGATTGGAATTTCTAGTCCTATGCCTGTTACTCTTAAGCCACGTTCCTTAAACAAATAACATTCTGTGTAATAAGAAAATAGAAGAATAGTAGTTTTGACACTAACCTTGGGGAAAAAAATCAGTAATTTGTTGTGGCCTTTAACAGCATGTAAGACGTGTATGTAACAGGAAGTGCAAAGGAATGCTTATATCCGAGCAACTTCAGATAATGTTATTTTAACCTGCACATTGTAGTTTGAGATAATTGAATTTTTTTTTTGACCAGACATACGCTCTTACTGGTCTTACAAAATCAAAAGCCCATCTAGTTACTATGGCTATTTTTAATAGTGGTAATGATGGGAACATAGCACGAGAAAAGACTCTTTTTTCCTGACGCTTTGGCACATTTCTGATTCAAAATCAAAGCGTGGTTTTGGCTTACTTTGAGGTGGGGAGAACAGATAGATAACTTCACCTCACATCCACTGCAGATCTATTTCTCTGCTGAATGGATATGAAGAAAGAGTATACAGAAGTCTAAAGTTACAGTATGTTTCATGCCTTTTTCCAGGAATCTTTGTATTTCGTAGTATTTTATGATAAGCTTGTAAAGCTTGGACAGCAAAGGACCCCTTCTTGTAGGTAGATGGCAAGCTGTATAATTTTTGTGAGGACTGGAGTGAAAAGATAGGATTTAATCCCAGACTGCTTGAAGTACCACTTGCAAGCACATGGAAGTGTTGTTATTTTGGTTCTATAATTTGTGAGTTAAAAGGTGTTTAAAGCCCTAGTCTGTTGGAAATGTACAGTGATTTTAATGAAAGGCCTCATTAAAGGTTGTTTTACATCTGTAACAACCTCCACATATCTCATCTACACCATCCCTTGTCTTCTTGGGGTACTGTTGTAGGGCTGAACAGAGCTAGAGAGAGGAAGGATAATCCAGGACTGTTTATCCATGATGGATATGGTTGTCTAATATTTTTTTTCAGTTCTTTGATATTATTTTCTTACCTTCCCAATTCTTCCTTTCTTTCTCTTAATTCCAGAGCAGAGTTCTTGAATTTGTTGTCTTGAAATCTGTGAGAACCATTTCCCATTACCTATTTCCCATCTGTGAAGTAACTCTTAAGTCATCATGCTGTTGTTATTGGTGTTTGGGGTGAGGGATTATTTAATGTACTTCTGTGATGCCTACTCATTCAGCTTTCATTGTAAATGTGGTGACTTTTGCCTCAGTGGGCTTCACCTTTCAGAGGAGAGAAGTTGTGTGCATTTCAGCTTCAAAATACATACATTGTGAAATACTTACGCTGCAGTTAGGTTCAAGGCAAAGGCAGGGCACGTGATCAGCACTACTGTTGGCAGCCTGTTTTACCCTTCTCTGAAAGTCCCACTTCAGTGCATTAAATTGCATGCCTGTGCACTCTTTCTCTCTGGTCAGGTCTAAGTAAAGGACTTTCCAAGGTTGTGTGTTCAGATTGAACATAATTCTTTGCAGCAGCATAATAGTCACTTACTTGAGAAGGCACAAATGATATAACAGTAGTGCTGAGTTGACTTCCTGACAGCAGCTGAAACAATGTAGTCTCAGCAAAAAAAACCTTGTTAGTATCAGAAATTACATCTCATTAAGCTTGCAGCTGCCTTTGTAAAAAATAGATAAGGTCTCTAGTAGGAAAATATTTTTTTTCTATAACCTTTGTATTGCTTTGCAATAAACAAATCTCTCCTTAGAGCACTGCTAAATATTCAGGTGTTGCAGGTTACGTATGTTGAGCTTGTCTCTAAATTAACTGATTAAAAAAATACTTTGCAGAGAGCATTTGAAGGACTTGAGGATTTTGTTGTTCATTCAACATGAGCAGTTGATGCTTAATACACTTTTGTAACTTGCTAGTTGTTTGAATTAACTTTTGTGGACCTCTGATCTGCAGAAAGTTATTTGATTCAAACTTTCCTGAGACGCTGCAAACTTACCCTCTAGTAAAAATCCTTTATCTGACTTTGCCATAGCTTAACCTGCTCTGACACTTCCACTTGTGTCTTTGTAACCTCAAAACTGAATTCTCAGCTGTCATTCCTCATAAGAAAAGCTCTGAATCAGGTATGTCATGAATGTGTATCACTAGATCAGAAAAAGACATTCAGTAAGTTAGAAACATGCTAATAGCCACTCTTTCCCCCTTCCCAATGAAGCCTTTATTTGGGAAGACTTTTGAAAACGGTACTGAAACATTGAACTAGATGGTCTCTACACTATAAAGTTATGTCTATAAATTCAGTTAGTACCAGATTCCTTAAAAGAAAATCTCATTAACATGCAATTTAGACCTTAAGTTTTAGAAATCTTGTTATTCTCCTGAACCAGTTACATAGACTGTTAACTTCTGTAGGGTAGCACTGCTCACCTTCAAAGACTCTGTCACAGCTTGCCTCATGAAAATATTTCTTGCAAATGTTTTTTTATTAGGACTGTTAGGGAAAGTGAAGCAGTAGAGGCTCTGGTGAGGATTACAACCCTCGGTGTTAAGTACAGTCAGTCTGAGGTTCTGCACAGAAGCCAATGGCCTCCCTTTTGAGTCTTGCACTAACTTAAGCAGCTGGAGGACATGTGAAGTTGAGTCACAGAAATGGGTCCTCAGATTCATCTCTTTATACGTGCACAGTTAGTAGGTTAAATCCTTAATCTCTGCCTAGTCATTACGATTTGGCATTTGCCACAGGTATTGTAATGTAATTGGGTAAAAGGGAGGGATATAACAGGGAGCAGAACAGGGCCTCAGGGAAGGAGCTTGTGTCATGTACAGAGGAAATCCTGGGCGACAGCGTGCTGCTCTAAGTAGGGTGCTTGGTGGTGGTTTTTTATTGTTTTTTGTTTTTTTTTTGGTAGTTGCTTGATGGAAGTTTGCTACACAAGTAATTTAAAGGGTTTTGTAAACACACTTATGATGTCTGTGTGCTTTTCGGATTATTTTAGGGCAAGCAGTGGGATGAATTCATTCATCCACTGATGCTACTTTAGTCCCAGTTCTCCCTATACAGATCTGAGAGTTGGCTATACTCATGTATATAAAGCAGGGAGCAGACAGCATAAATAATGTCTTCTATTTCTTATATTTAAGCTTGTGTTGCTGCTAGAAATGAAATGGATTCTGAAACAATCTCAGAAAACTGTTTTAAAGAAAAAAAGGGGATGCTAGAAAACAAGCAGGCAGATGCCTTTCTAGCAAGCTGATCGGTGCTGGCAAAAGAGTTACAGATAGATTTCTCATTAGACAGACATCTAATTCAGAATGTGTTTATAGCCGATCTACGTGGTCTGCAGCTCTGCAGAAGGTACATCATAGCAATTCAGTCCGCAGATGACAGACACAGATAACTGGTGGAGCCTTTGAGAAAACTGCTTAGAATTTTATAGCCTGTGGCATTTGGGGGAGAAAACTGATAGCTACTATGTGACTCAATAGAATGCTGAACAATTGGTGGCAGATTTTAGCTTTCTGGTTGGACTGTTGATAATTGCTACCTTAATTTGATCGAGGTGACCTGGGGAGATTATGATTTCCAAAACAGGCTTTGCTTTCATTGATGAAAAATGTGACCTTGGACTACAGCTTTCAGAGTGCAAGACAGTTTCAGATGAGTTTTAGATAATAGGAGAAATCTGCACGCTTCTGCAATTAAAAAAAAAAAAAAAAAAGCCCCCAAACGAAAAGACGGTCAAAACGAAAAATCCACTCCAAAACAAAATGAGCAGCTGCTTCTTAATGGTGTGTGGGTTTCTGACAAGAAAATAAACATTAATGGATCTCCACCAATAGTCTTAGAAACTAGCACATCAATTTAGCAACAACATAAATGTGCACACTTCACTGCATCTATTTATTTTTACAAGTGGCCGGCTAAGATAAGCTCCTACACTCAAGAATTTATCAGATATGTAATAGTCTGTACTGTAGCTTCAAAATGGGGTCACTTTCCCGTGTCTTATCTGTCCTAAGAAGTTAAAAAAAACTGTAAATAAATAAATCCATTTTTGTATTTATTAATAAAGCAGGAGCTACCAACTTCGTGATAAATATTTTTGGGTTGGGCTTGGTGAGCAGGGCACTCCTGTAAGTGGATGATAAATAAAGAGCAGTCAACATCATAAGGAAGCAAAATGGCAGGACTTAATTAGGAACCTTGCAGTGGTTAGTATTAAGACACAGGTATGGGAAGAAATTTTCCACTTGTTTTGTCATAGTGGATGGTGTGTTACCTTTTTACCTCTGCAAACTGGGAGACAAGATCAGAATTTTTACCCTGTGTAAGCACAGGGAATGTTGTGTGAAGAGCCATTAGTTTTAGTTATCTTCAGTACCAAAACAGTATTTTCAAATACTGTGCTTTCGTAGAGTTGATGAAGAAGACTGTTAGATTTCACTTTCTGGTAAGTAGCACTTTCAGTCCAATCAGTGTTTTTTTGTGTTTTTTTTTTTCCCTTTTAACCTGAAAAAATAATTTCAGCTTCCCAAATTTCAACAGTACCTTCCATCTTCCTCTCTTTTAGGTTTTAACCCCAAACATCTGTAAAGAACACATGAAAAACCTAAGCAATGTGTTCTCAAAGGCACTACTTTTTGTAGAATGAAATAATGTAATCAAGATTAAAAAAAAAATAATAAAAACTTTAAGAAATACAATCTCATCTTTGGGTCAAAAAGAAACACATCCTGTATTCCTTGAATTCCTACCTAGAGAAAGATAGCCTCTAACAGCTTTCTTCTTTTTCATTTTCAATTATTTTTTTTTAGTTTACCGTGGTCATTGCTCCCTTTTTCAAAAGCAGAGGGGAAACTTTCCTAAAAGCGATGAACTGTCTACTCCAAGGAGCGTTTTTAAATTAAAACATATTTGCTATATTCATGTCTTATGTGGCCATGGTTTGCAGTAAGAAAGAGCACAACCCTAATAAACTGTTTTGTTTTATAAATGCCATATTCTCAAAAACTGTGGAAAGAGATGCTAAGATATCACCAGAAATTACCTTCCAGAGACATCTCTTTCCATCAATTTTCAAAATGCTCTTTCTTTTATGAAATCCAAATGCAGTGAAACCTTGTAGTTGTACTGCACGAATCTTGCTGCAAACACATGCTTCAGAATGACTCTTAAAATAAAGTATAATAATGTCCTTGAGTGGAGACTTGAAAAAGTCAAAGGAGATCAACGCCTCAGTAATATTGCACACTGACCGTAGTAGATAGAGTTGTTGGGAATATGACCCAGCCAGGATCTCCTGGGCTCCCTGATTACAGAAATGCTTGTTTGGTTCAATATGAAACTGAAATGAGCGTTCCATTAAATAACTTGCTTTTTGCTTTATCCAGTTCTCCAAGGGGATGAAATGGGATGTTTCTTTGTAACTTCTGTCTCCTGATCTTGTTCCTGTGTGGTCCCCGAAGAATTCTTTGCCTTACGTATCTGTGTACTATTTAATGAACTTCTGATGAGGGGAGGCGGTGAGGTTAGTCAGTTTATGCAGTTGTAAGTCACAAAACTGAGGAGATGGTAGGTCTGAGATGACTGGCTGTATTGTGGCGCTGGAAGCCGGCAGAATAGCAATATGCTATTTGGGAAGCTCCATGTGGAAAGAGGGAAAAAAAGATGCTGTAAATAATCAGCTGAGTATTATTTCAATTATTGAAGCTATTAGAAACGTTGCATGGCTTAGTGCTGCAACTTGTAATGGGAATATGGCACGTCTGCTTTCCCTGGCTTCTGCATCCTCACGAAACAGACCGCAGACAGCAGCGGTGTGCGGAGCACAGCAATACCTGAGGCTGCAGCAGCGCAGGTGCAATTCAGGCGCCGTAGCAGCATGCATGCCATTAACATTTGCTAGCGTAAGATAGCGTCTAAGCGATGATGACTTTTTAATGGTTATCTGGGAAATGCTTAAAGTAGAACAAAATGTGGTTTGTAGTCATTTAAAGACAATTTTCCGTTGACATTAAGATGCTTCTGTAATGCTGATAAATGTCTCTGTTCTTACCACTGCCTCCTTTATGAACAGTAATTAAAACACAGTGGTTGTTCCACCTCATCAGCGGCTTACCTCGGTTCCTTGTCCCCCTGCTCCTTGAATAGGGTTGGCTTTTGATGTCAGTTTTATTAAAACCAAGTAAGAGTGAGTTTAACAACCTTCTCTATTCTTTGCTATTGTGCGTCAAAACTAACATAGAGTGAATAGCATGGAAGGTAGCTGGCATGTATAAAGAACCTCTTCCATTACTTCAGGAAATAGTTACTTCCTAAAAAACAAACAACAACAAAAAACAGAAACCCACCAAAACAACAAGAAAAAAACGTCATAGCTCTACTGATTTCCTCATGGACTGAAATGATGAACCGTCTTTCATTGGTTAAACAAAAAGTAAATTATTTAAAAGGTTTTGAAAGCTTATATGTTGACTTCTTTGTTTTTAAATCTTTTTCCTCTGAGTAACATCCTTATAGCATATGATTGCATTTGTTTATTTCTGCCTATAAAAAAAGCCAGAACAAAGGTTTGGTAAGTACTATATAAGTACTTTTAAATAGATGGTGTGTGCGGACTATAATTCAGTCAGTGTTAAAATTTTCTTAGCGCTCTAAATGCTTTTTAGTCACTTACCTGTTACTGTCAGTGAGATAGATTTTTTTTATTTTTTTTTTCCTTTGGTCTATGTGTATCAGTTAATTCTCAGAATCCTTCATCTTCACTCAAACTTCTAATTGTGAGTCATGACAAAACTCATGAGTTTTTTTTCTCCTTTTGTCTGTAGAAAGACCTTCCTCAGATAAAAGCATTTTCTTCTCTGTCGCCTATCCCTGGATTCACAAAATGGCTTCTTGGTCTCCTCTCCTCACAAATGAAAGAACTGGGAAGAAATGAACTTTTTACAGAACCAGAACGCCGAGAGATCTCTGAGATCACGGAGGACGCTACTACTGAAACTCTAAAAAAGCTCTTAACTAACAGTGAATGGGTGAAATCAGAAAAATTAGTCAAAGCACTGCATTCGCCACTTATGAGATTGTGTGCCTGGTATTTGTATGGAGAGAAACATCGTGGCTATGCTCTTAATCCGGTAGCAAATTTTCATCTTCAGAATGGTGCTGAGTTGTGGCGGATAAACTGGATGGGAGACACGAGCCCCAGGGGCATTGCAGCTTCTTGTGGCATGATGGTAAACTACCGGTATTTCTTAGAGGATACAGCCACTAATAGTGCGGCTTATCTGGGGACAAAACACATTAAAGCCTCAGAACAGGTTCTTTCCTTCGTGTCTCAGTTCCAGCAAAATAGCAAGCTCTGAGTACTAAAAGAACCAAGAACAGATATCCTCACCTATGAAGACCTTTAAAATTCAGTGTCCGCATTTACATTAGAATATTCTTTATTAAGCAAATCTAGTCGGCACAGCAGGATGCAAAATTATTTAAATTATCATTTGTTTTATTTACATTGTCATGTATTCAAAGTCTGATTTGTTGTGGTTGTTACTGAGTTCTAGACGTCTGTTATGTACAAAGGAATTGGAGCAATACCATTATTCTGTTGATGATAAACCTGTATAAATGTCATGCTTTTGGTGGGGATAGAGTTCATGTTCTTCACAGAGGCTTGTATGATCTGGTGCCTTGGATTTTTTGATGAAAATAGTGGTGATAACACACTGATGGTTTTAGTTGTTGCAGAACAGTGCCTACCCAGAGTCAAGGCTTTTCTTCTCCTCATGCTGCAAAGCCAGTGAGGAGGCTGGGGGTGCACAAGGAACTGGGACGAGACACAGCCAGGACAGGAGACCCAGCATGTCTGGAGGGCTGTTCCGTGCCATATGGCGGCATGCTCAGCAGTAAAAGCTGGGGTAAAGGAGGAAGAGGAGGCGATGTTCAGAGCGATGACATTCGTCTTCCCAAGAAACCTTTATGTGCAACGAGCCCTGTATTCCTTTACGTGGCTGAACACCTGCCTGCTGATGGGCATCAGTGAATGAATTCCTTTGTTTGCTTTGTTTGTAGCTTTTGCTTTACCTGGTAAACTGTCTTTATCTCAACCCATGAGTTCTCACACTTTTACCTTTCTGGGTAAGAAAGGTAAAAAAACTCTGGGGAGAGTGAGTGACCAGCTGTGTAGTGCCCACCTGCCTGCCAGGTTAAACCACAACACTAAAGCACAGCTTCAAAAAGAGCTGTGCTTCTCTGTTACACCACTACCATAATTAGATCAGTACCAAAGCACCTGGAAAGAAGCACTGTATGAAAGTAATTTTGGGGTGAAACATATTAGCTGAACAGTAGTCTACAATTTTATTTCAATAATACCTTTGTTTTTTTCTCCATCAAACACATAAAACATCTATTTTCCTTTTTCAAACCCACTAAAAATCTCAGTCTGCTTTGTTGGGAGCATAGAAAAGCCTTGCATTAATGTTCTTGAAAATCAGGTCTTCTCAGGGAAGCAGGTACATAATATTATAATTGCACTTTAGTCTGCTAAAATGTAATGAGTGTTCAAATAAAAGACTTGATAAGGAGTTTTTTTAATGAAGAGGTAGGTGTGATGTGTAAACCAATAAAACAAGATTTCTCATTAAATCATGTGTTGTGTATTTCATTGTGTACCTTGATTTACTTCACAGCTTTTGTTGATAATAGTATCACTGAAGAAGTAGGACTATCTTAGCACAGTTTGATGCTGTCATACAATTCCCAATTTCTTCCCTTTCTAGTCAAATCTTGTTCCTGTTTTTGAGAGAAGAATTATAGAGGGGAATTGAAAGTGGTAGAGTCCCTGCTCCTGTATGAAAACAGGAGTAAAGAAAGCTGTAAGTTTCTTCACTAGGAGTAAGTAGCCTTTCTCCTAAAATGAAATTATAAAAAATGTGAAACCAATTGTATAGACATTGTTAGAAAAAAATCCTGTCTTCCAGACTGGTAACCATTACATGAATCTTATTTATAAATATCTTCTAACCAGAGGAAAGCTAGGTTAACTAGCTTGTGTTCATGGTAGATTTCACAGTACTGATGGTTAAAGGAAAGGGTATATCACCTGCCTCTTACTCCCTTGAGAATAAAGACATTTTTATGCAGCAGCTGGTCATCAAAAGTGGCAATTATCCTATTCCAGGTTTCCTTCATTGTGTTTTTGAGAGCAGGGGAACTAAGGCTTAAGGTTAAAACAGCTAGAGTATTGGAAACTTTTAGTAAGAAACTTTGTAAAAAATAAAATAAATAAATAAAACCTCCATCCTGGCCAACATGAAGAAGTAATGTCAGAGTGATGGTCTAATATTGCTTTTGGGTCAATAGTTACAGGAAGTAGTCTGCACAACCACATGTGTGTATAGTCTTTATAGTAGTTCATATGGAATCTTATAGAATTGAAGTATATGGTTTCAAGTTCCCTCTGAAGTTTGATGTGAAAGTTTTAGACCTGGAACTTGAACATATGGGAGAACGCTGTGTGTTTTATATGTATGTGTGCATATATATATATACAGACTCCGTATACGTTTTTCAAACACTTCATAAAAGGTAGCTATCTACAGTTTAGGGCATCAGAGCTGGTGATTGAACAAACTACTTGCACATTTCTTTTTGAAGTAGAACGGGCATTTAGCTAGTCAGGTTTTTATCTGGAGCCTTAGGGTGAACATATGCACATAAGTGTATTAGTACAGAAATTTTCATTGAAATATTACAGGATCGACTATTCTTCTGAGCAGTAGTCAGATGTCTTCATTCTGTTGGGTTTCCAAGCTTTGAAAAATATTTTACAGTTCAGGTTTCAAGTTGAAATTTAGTCACTTGTAAAAATATGTACAAGGTACTCTTGGCAGAGAGAAATGAAGAAAGAGAATCCTTTCTCTCTCTTTTTTTTTTTTTTTTTTTTTTTTTTTTTTTTTAAAAAA
>CM021775.1:3704820-3727016 GCA_011076525.1 Nettapus auritus
TTTTTTTTTTTTTTTTTTTTTTTTTTTTTTGAACAGAAGGAGCTATGAGGGCAGTGAAATGTGCATCCACCTCTCCACAGTTCAAATAGTACTCCTGTTTATTGCTCCTGCTTATTGCAGATGGAAATAAAAGACAATGCAATAGTCTTAATGGCTGGACTTACAGGATAATGATTTTTTTCCACTTGAAGCCCCAAACAAATGTATGAGAGTTAGTTCAGTAATTTGATAATATCTTACAAGGAAGAAAAACAAAGCTTGCTAGCTTTTTGTTACCATTTCAATTATGTCCCTAGACCTCTAGCTTACACCCAGTGCACAAAACACATTATTCTGCGGTGCTTATATCTGCCTTTGGCTTGAGGGAAACATGTACGTCTCTTTCTTCCTATCACTCCTAAAACTGGGAAGATAGATACTGTCATTTTGGCATGTCAAAACAGCCACAGAAGTTTCTCTGAAATTCTGATAAACTCCTGTAGCCCATGGTTCCCAGACTGCCTTCATAGCTGCCTACCAATGTAATTTAGCTGACATGTTGTGAACAAGTCTGCCCCTTCTGCCTTACCTTATGCGTATGCCACATTTCTCATGAATTGACTTACCAGTTGCTTCCTGCATTAGCAGTCAACTCAGTGTAGTCAAACTTAGGAGTTGTTCTAAGGTGCTTGAGATGTGGGGCTGAGCAGCAGATTAAAGGCAAGGATCTGCAGCATATTCCAGGAGCCATTAGGGATGGGAACGTTTGTTATCCAACGTCTGTTCTCCATCAGAGCCCTAGTACCTGCAGAGTTATTTTCTCTTCAGCCACGGTTATGGTTTTGGTTATTGATTGTGTTTTGCTTTCTGAGGTCACTTCATCCATTTTATTGATAAGCTAGCAATGGGAGGCTTAACTTCCTACCATGAGTTCTGTACTGGATTCACAGTACGATTTTAAATGCAAAAAAATCAGATGAGGGTGAAGGTGGGACAGTCCCTGCTCATAAAAGCCACCAGCTGTTAATTGCTATTAGTTTTCTTTCATTGGTCATTGACTCCTAAGCATCTAGCAGTGCTTGGATTTTCCAATTTCTAAAGAGCGATTTTAGCATGAATGATGCTGAAGAGAAAAAATAAATATTCACCATCTGTACTATGTCTTAGGATAATAAGCATGTCATTAGAGAGGGATTTTATTGTATCAAAGGGTGTCTTCACAGCTCAAAAAGACGAGGAGGCCAGTTTCTTCCCCTCCTTCCTCTCAACATGTGAAATTGTTACTCTGGTTTTGAAGAGCAGGCCGTGAGCAGCAAGGGCATTGATAGCTGTCAGTTAACACCCACGGGGGTGTTGGGGGGACAACTGGCAAAAATAAAAGAGCAGTAGCTTCAAATCTGTCACTTACTGATTCTAAAATGAGACATACTAAAAGCAGAGAATGGTTTGTTAAAGTTACAGTTTTGTACCAGTGCCGTGTGTGACCATGCCAGCAGCCCTCCCAGCACTAATTCTATTTGCCTGTCCCACCAGGGTGACACACAAGTTTCTGCTCTGGTAGGAGGCAGTGCTATTGAGTGCAGGTTTTTAACCAGCACTGCTGAAATAAATGTGACTTTAGGCCACGATGTAATGCTCTAAACAGTATTTGGGCTTCCCAATTTTCGGTGCAGTCCATAGGGGGAAGAAAAGGCCAAAGTTGTAAGGTGCGGTGCCGTTTGTTCCTCACAGAAACCACCTCGCGGCCTTGCCTTCTCGGGCCCTCACAACGTCCTGTGACCACCTCCTCAAGAGGGCCCATTTGGCCAGTAGCTTTCACCGAC
The DNA here is from genome assembly GCA_011076525.1 of Nettapus auritus. Taxonomy (NCBI): domain Eukaryota; kingdom Metazoa; phylum Chordata; class Aves; order Anseriformes; family Anatidae; genus Nettapus; species Nettapus auritus. The sequence goes on from CM021775.1 coordinate 3,706,623, forward strand.
CACCCTGGCCCTTCAGCCTGGATGCCTGACCTTCTCAGTTCACTTCTGTCACAGCTTGTGGTACTAGAAGGAAAAAGCTGAGGCTGGTTTTGGTGGCTCGCTTCCTCAGTAAGCAATGAGAGCTGCTGTGCTGTTAGGCGCATCGCGGTTTTGCAGCTGCATCCTGCTCTTGAAAGCAAATCAATAGAAATGATGTTACTTTGTCACTTACACTTGTTTTATGACCAACTTACGCCATTTTTCTTCTCACAGAAAGTGAGCACGGCCTCTATCGGTACATGTTGTGTGGAGTTTAGCAGGAATTGTGCTCTAGCATGTGCCCTGGAAGGGTAATGAGAGGCCAAAATATTGCTTGAAGGGCCGATATTCAGATTAGTTGCAGATGCTGAGCTAGCACAATGTCCTGTTAAAGAAAGCAGTAAGTGTTTCTTGAATCAGATAAACTTTCTATGTATTTCGCTATACTCTTTTAGTTTATACTCTTTTAGTTTAGTTCAGACTTTCACGGCCTACAAAACATGCCGTCTGTGGTCTCTGTGGAAATGAATACAAAGGTTTAGTAGGCCTGATGAGCTAAGTATGGTGGTCCGATTCTTCAGTGCTTTGATAAAGAAACCCTTGGAGCAGTTACACATTTTTAGCATTATTTTCTCTAGAAAAATAAGGAATGAAGAGCAATCACATTTACCGAAAGATTAAAAAAAAAAAAAAAAAAAAAAAAAAGCATTTGATTTTTTCAACAAATTAAATAGAACAGAAATGCTATGTCTCCAAGATACTAATTTCCAAACACAGACAAAATTAGATGGAGGAAAAAGCTTTATTAATGCTACTCAGAGGTAGTTTCTCAAGCAGGCAAGCCAACCACTAAGCTATTGTGCAGATGTTTCTCTCCATTTAGTACTCCTCTTTGAAAGAGGACTCATGAATGGACCTAACGGGAAGTCCTACGCCATAAACCTGTTCAGACATGTTTCTGCACTTATTTGGGTGCCTGTTGGTAGATATTTTTCCACGTGCACCTGCCATGAAACTTCCATCAAGCCATCTACGTACATGGTACACAGGGTAATAAGGCAAGCTGAAACATCCCAATAGTGTTGCATCTAAGCTAGGTGCCTACATTTACATAATTGAGAAATTGCAAGTAGGTCAGATTCAAAGTACTTCAGACTTCATTTTTTTTATTATTATTATTTAGAATATCTGAAATTCTTCAGGAAAAAAATGCTTGTTGCCATATAATATCTAATATATGATAACATGAGCATATACTTATTCCTCTTAAAATAAATTTGTATCAGCATTAATTAGTAGTTGGAGAATGCTGTGGATACAGCAATATGTAATCTGCCTTGGTAGTTATTAAGTTAAGTTATTAAACCTTGTATACTCAGATTGTAGCTGAGAGCCCAAGGAGAGCTTAACGTGGGATTGGGTTCCAGGCTCTGCTTTCAGCTCAGGTTTGTTACGGCAGTGCCCAGAAGCCATTACCCACCTGATGAGTCTTGCAGCAGACGGTAGTTCACATAACACATGTCAAACCTTGCTGAAGTTGTCACTGTTCATTGCTTTCTTCGAAGTTGATACCAGCCCACCCATTAGCTCCTACTCTGGAGCTTGGCTAGTTTCCTACAGTTCTCCTAATTCCCTCAGAGGTGCAGGGCTGGAAGAACAGCTGGCATCTTAGCCAACTTTCTCTGGTTATCAACCCCAGTTAAAGCCTGGTATCAGCACCAGATGCTTGCTGTCTATGCAGATTTCTTAAGGTAAGGCTCAGAAGTTCCCTTTAATTTGGCTTGCTCAGTGCTGGAATCTGCTGATCTTATTTAAGCACTGCCACTGTTGAAGTCAGTGGGAGATTTGTTCTCTTGGAAAAGTGTTGGATTTGGATGTATTGATTGTTTTCTCACAGTGAAGTCCTTCCAAACGCAAACATGAACTACATGCTTTCAAGGCTGTAATAAATGCTGCAAATGCAATTTTTTAAAGGAGTTGCATTAATTTTTCATGTGACTGGAGCTGCTGTAACTGCAGGATGCACTATCTCACTGCAATAGCTCACCTCACACTGAAAAACAGAAAAAGGTGTTGCCTTTTTGTATTCTGTATAATACTTATGAATACCCATTTCTTCCCTATTAAAGCCTTCTTTTTTTCTTTTTTCTTTTTTCTTTTTTTTTTTTTTTTTTTTTTTTAAGAAAGAACAGGAAATACAGAGGAAAATTAAGGTAACTATTTTGTTGAAACAGATATGTAAAGTTCCCACCCCAATGTGATTTGTAAACCAGACAACTCATGAACCCAATTACTGGGGATTAGGCTGGAATCATGCACTGAATCTTAACTGGCGCTGGAATTTGGGAGTGTTGGGGATGCAGGGGAGATAAAGGGGAAAAAATTAGAATTAAAATGACCTAGGTTGTTTCTGCTTAATTACAAAAAATTGAAATGATGCTAAAACTTTAAATAGTGGAAAAATCATTAAGTTGGTATGATCTGTATCTAAGAAAGTATTTAGATGGACTTTATGTCCCAGGACAGTATTTAAAATGCAATGTAAATATTTAAGATGTTTGCTTAATTTTTTTAATTATTTTATTTTTATTTATTTTTGTTTGTTTTGTTTTGTTTCCTTTTTTTTCTTTTTTACTTTTTTTTTTTTTTTTTTCTCCCCAAAGAATATTCTCCAGAAGAGATGGCCTTGTTGAAAGTTCATGTACTTACTGGAAGTACAGCTCTCATAAAGACTTATTTTAAAGTTAAGAGAACAGCTTTAGTGAAAGTAAAAGGTTTTAATTTGGTTTCTGAATAAAAGTCTTTTGAATTCTAACCAAATTTCAAATAGTTCTGTGTTCAAAATACATATTACACTATAGATCTTTGATCTCATACTGAAATTCTGAAGCTCTCTGCTTTCCTTATGGCACACTCTCAAGCCTTTCAGTAATGTGGCAGTTGCAGACTTGGTCATGGGGTGCATGTCACTGTGCTACTTGACAGGGTTGTTATCTCCACTGGGGAAGAAGCGGGATAACTGCTGCAGAGCCATATGTGACAGAAATGTCCCAATAATTTTGGGAGCCCAACATGAGATGTCTGCGACTTGATTCGAGCTAGTACTCTTGTAGCACATTATTTGTGCAAAGTGGAGCGTCTGTGTTTTGACTGTTAGTCTACACTGCTTGACAACTTTATGAACTGGGGCTCAGCTGTCTCTTGCTTGACACTTAAAAACAATGGAAAAATCCCCTGCTGTGCCTGTGAAAGTCTGCTGTTGGGCTAGTTCTTCAGAATCCCAGGGAAAATATGAGAACAGGCCCATATAGCATTCAGGTCTGAAGGTGGACATCAGAACTCAGGTTCCCAAGGTGCCTGTTGCCCCCTTCCAGCACCGCTCTCTTTCCTGCTCTGCTTTTGTCCCAGTCCTTCCCCTTTTTGTTTTGGTGACCCACAGCAGAACTGATGCTGCAGGTGATGGTTTGCTTGCATCCCATTGACTTGCCCCATGCTGCACGCTGCCCTGGGTGCCAGGGACTCTGCTGTAGGGCTAATCCTTACTCAAACCCTGCAGACCTGACAGGGAGCATGAACTCAGCAGTACAGCTCAACCGCTTCATGGAATTAGATGATTATTTTCCCCTGAGCCTGGGCAAGCAACGATTTTGGAGGCTTAGTGGGGAGGGAGAGCCTAAAGCATCTCTGTGAAATACTGGTAATATGCACTTGAGCAAAATGATACCTGTTCTCCCTAACTATGTTTTGAAGGAAATATCTAGCACTTGCTCAATTTTTTTTTACCAATAAATAATTGTCCACTATTTCCTTTCAATTTTTTCCCAGGCTGCCTGTAGGGGGATGTCTGACCGAGCCACGGTGAGAAACAAAGGTTAGATTTGAGCATAAGAAATTACTCTGTGAGTCACAGCAGCATAGCTGTATTTCTCTATGTTTTTCGTTATGAATCTGATTAAGATAAGGTCACTCGGAAAACCAGTGAAAACAAGAAAGGCTATTGTAGTAGGCCACAGTTACACAGTTCAATCAGGAGCCTGTGAAATGTCAGGTGAGAGAGCAATAACCACAGAATGAATGATGTAGGAGTGAATGCTTTTAAAACAGAACAAGGTTGTCGGAACTTCTACATATACGTATCATTTCTTTTTTGGAAGGAAATGATACGGAGGATTTGAATATGTCCAGGCTGAAACAAGTGGCTGAGAAAGGGAGTACTGAGAGAACAGGTTTTTGATGGAAAATATATTGAAGTAAGTTATCATGTGAACACTTTGTGCCTCCCTGAAGTGCACACTTCTGCGTGTAGGTCATTGTTAATGTAATAGGATTTATCAAGAGGGATTTATTCACTGTGTTGGCACTTCTGCTCTTTGTGCTCCCTCCCTAATGTACAGCGCACATACCAGTAAGTATCTGATGCATGTATACCATATATACACACCAGTATGTATGCTTTGATGCATACGTAATAGAAAAGTAGGAGGAAAGGAAGCGCTCATATTATCTTGCTTGTGGAAAAGTTCCTAATGAGAGTAACCTAACGTCTGAGATGAATGCATGTCTGTGTCTGTTCCCTGAAGCAATCGAGCCATTTTGTTTCTTTAGCCCATACTAAACTCTAGGATGGTTATGGGTTTATATAAGGAAAACAAATATTAGAAAAAAAGTGAACCAAATCTTGATTATTATCATGTTGCACATGCATTTTTTTCTCAGTAAGCTTATTTATTAGCATATCAGTGAGTATCATTTCCCATGGCCAAGCTTATAAAAGGGAGAAGAGAACGATAATTAGATAATCTCTCTGACTCTTATAGGATTAAAAACTTCTGAAATACAGCTGAAATACCGGTTCTGTTGAAATCAACACTAGAACTCCTAATGACTTTCAGGGAGCCAATAGTGATTTGTCTGTCTGCTTGCTCATCTGGTCTATCTTGATTTATCTCAGGTTTGCTCTTCCTTTGTGTGCTTATTGCTCTTGATGCAGCCTATCAAACCATGCAACCCCCTATGATAGCTCTGTAGAGATATATTTAATTTGATTTGCTGCTGTCCCCAGGAGCTTATTCTCTGTCAAACAGCTGCCTGTTGCAGTGAAACCACAATATAGAAGAGTATAATGGTTTACGGATAGAGCATTTAACCACCACCACTGAATGGCATATGTCTGATAAATATGTTCAAAATATAGTCTTGGATATGCAAAGGCCATTGTTCTGTAGCAGGTCCAAAGATACAGCTAAAAATGCAACACAGAATTATCTGGCAAACTTCGTCAAGAGTTTACAAATGCTTCTGCTGTTTGAATGTTTCCACACTGTACTTTTTAGTTCATTACTTCTGCTCGGGTTGTTAATGTAAGAATAAGGTAGCTCCAGTATATGTTCTTGTTCTTTGTTCCTCTTCTGTTCTTAATCTCTCTCCATCCCTGCTTGTTGCTCTCTCTTCCCTCCTCCTCAAAAGGTGAAATAAATGTCTGCTAAGGCTGGCTCAAAATCTATGTTAATAGCAAATTAACTGAGCCTGCTAAACCAAAAAAAAAAAAAAAAAAAAAAAAAGACACAGAAATGCACATCATTTGCATGTGTTAATAGGAATAAGGAAACAAAAGGAAAAATAGAAAGTGCCTGTACTCCATTACTGCCAGCGTAGTCATTTGTAGCTACCCTGACACTGATCTACTGACACTGGCTTCATGCCAGAGTACATCCAGTAAGTGAAGTCCTGCCCTTGGTGAAAGTGCTTTGATATTAATTTCAATAGGGCCTGGATTTTATCCGCTTATTTTAATGGAGTAATTAATTTCTATTATTCCCATTTGTATGTTGCTTCCCACATGCTCTTGGGATCATATAGATGAGCAGTAAAACTAAAAATGGCAACACTGGCGTGTCGTGTTAGAATGACATTTTCAACTGGTCGTAAAGACGTTACCTTAAACCTTAATGGAGTTTCATGGGAGTAGGATGGCACATTCCCTAAAAACTCGCCTGCCCACCTTTTCCTTGAGCTGCTTCCCACTCACACGGCTCCCCAGCACTTCAGGCAGTTGCCTCTCTCCCTAAGACCCTCCAGCTTGATGGCTGTGAGGAGTGTTCACTAATATATTTCAGGGCTCCAAGATCTCCCTGGAATTTAAACTATTCAAGCCAAACCAGCTCATTGTGAGGAAAGCATTTCCCAGAGTAGCCAGGACGGTATGTCAGACGGGTACCAGCAAGAGGATACTCTAGGAACCGTTTGTGTGAACAAGCCCTTCCTGTCCTATAACAACCCTGACCCCAGGGATCAAATCCTGCCTTCACACAGAGCAGAGGAGATGATCTGTGTCTTCAAGGACCTTTTTGAAATTAAGTTGAGTTTCACATTGGCTCTGATAGATGCCAGCAGCTGCAAAAAGTCAATCTTCATTTCTAGATTCCAGCATCATCTTTCATGCTGGCCTTGGTGCTCATCTCACAGGCATATTTACTCACAGGTTGTTGAGTAAATATGGTCCAAAGGTCCTCTAAAGTCACTACCAAAGGCTCTTAGGTTCTTTTTTCAGAAATATTAGTCATGCCAAAGCCATGCTTTTGGGGCAGATATATGCTTCTAAAAGGTCTTTTGCTGATCCCAATTCTCCAAAATGCAGAATTCTAATAAGAGATCTTTAAGGGCCTATAAATTTACTGGGCATTACAGGGATGCACGTGCAGTTTAGATTGTGTTAGCTTTCTTTATAGGAGGTGTCAGCAGACGTCCTCAAAGTGTTTTGTTATTGAGCACTAACTACCACTGTGACTAGCTTCATAAGCACAAATTTTGTCATCAGAATTTCATTGGGGTGAGGAAGAGAAAAATAACACTTCCTTACATGCTGCCAATCAAGTGACTGACACTTATATTACAATCTTGGCTGTGCTCTTTACATGAAACTATGGCACGTTACTGTGAGCTTCCAGGGAATTGCCCTTTTTACAGAGAAAAAAAAAAGAGAGGAAAAGTGATATTTGCCTTCTTTCACCAGGGTATGTCTGTACACAGCAAGCACATTTCATAAGCTTGTTCTGTGAGTGGCAGGCTATCCTAGGGTGCTCACACATGTTATAGCAATAAGAGGCACAACACATTTGGAAGGGAAAATGTGCAGAATAATTCTGATCCAAGTAGATCAGAAAACAGTGATAAACAGGACTAGGATTAAAGTCCTAACCCAGATCTTTCATAATTTCTGGAGAAAATGCTGTTGCAAAATTGTACCAATGGTGTAGCCAATACCCATGCCAGAATGGAGGAGGTGGTGAATAACGATTAAAAACCATATATTTCCTTATTTTTAATATATTTTAAATTCTACTGTATTTGAAATAACAATGGAGATGAACCAGGTTTTGCTTCCTTGCCCTCCCACAGCCTCATGGTCATGATCAGCAGAGCCCGTGTCATGCCACGGGCAGGTCTGTGGCGGGCTGGCCAGCAGCCAGCTGCTGCCGTGTTCGTGTCCAGATCTTTGTCCCGGAGCAGCTGTGAGGATGTGGGGGTACCAGCTGTCAAGACCTCCTCGTGTCTTAGCTTGATGACCACATGAAGGTTCTGAACATATTTTTTTTTACCTGCAATCATAGCAGTCTTTGCCTTTCCATTGCAGTTCTATCCCACAGCTCAGAGAAGTTGCCTTAGCTGAAATCCCCAAGAGACATCTATAGATTGTTAAAGCATTTGCAGTCTCTGCAGTAGCCTTTATAATTCTCTAATATGTGCCCTTTTTTTCTGCTGTGCACAGTAAAATATCGCATTGCTACTCTTTTGCCTAGCTTTAGTAATTGTTTTATACAGTACTTCAGATAGTAAATCTTTTAGGTGTAATGGTAATGAAAAATTCTTCTGAAAAGTTAGTATATTTAACCAGTTTTATGGGATATGTGTACACCTCTGAATAATGAGATCATTGTTTGTGTGCTTTCAGTTTTGTTTGGTGCCGTGCGCTTGAGGTGTTTTGCTTCTTGGAGAGTAGAGAAGCTTCAGGATATAGCAAAGAGGTTTGGGGAACATTTCAAAATAAGAAAAAGGGCATCAATGAAGACGAGTAAGCAGAAGATGTCTGTAGAAGAAAACTGGATTAAAGGGAAAGTTATCATAGGTCTTACTTCTGCTGGGTCAGTATCAGTCTGCCCTGGATGCTCTGGTGTCCTTGAAGTTTTTCTTGATGAATTTGAAATGTAGTTTTGTCTGTGTGTGCTCAAACAAAAAATGTACTTATATATTTTTAAACAAGGTGTTGTTTTTTTCTGGATGTATTGTTCTCTGAGTAGAGTTTTGCTGTGCATTTAGAGTGGGCGAGCACTCCAAGTAGACAAGCGTGAGCTCTGATAAATACTGCTTGAAGAGGAAAATGAAAAAAATCAGAAGTCCCAGACAAAGCCTATCCTTTGAATGTTAACAACAAAAAGTTGAGGACGAGTGCATGTTCAGGTGTTGTACTTTTATTGCAGGTTATTATAGAGTGATCTGGGTTATAGTTTGAAGCTTTTCTTATGAATAGAGAAGTGTGGAAGAATGTAATATGTTTAGTTTGTCAGAATATCCACTAGAGGGTGAAAATCAGAGGAACCTTTGGAGGATTTAGCACTACCTCATTGATTCAGTGGGACTTTACCAGCTTGCCCTGGCTAGAATATAAACCAGTAAGTGTAAAAAATACATTAAGCCACACGACAATATGAAGTTAAGCAGCATGAAGATTGTTTTTGCAATCCTTCCTTAAGTGGCTTGGGGTTACCGTTTTATGAGTGAAGGAATTTGTCTTGAAATTTGTCCAGAGTGACAGGGAGCAGCTGAGCATAGAAGCTATGAGAAGAGGAAATGTAAACCTAAAAAATAAATTCAAACCTTCATTTTTCTATGTACCCACTCGTTAATCCAAGTAAGTCTGCTTACCCCCTTCTTTCTGTTCCAAGGCTGTACTTTGTTGGTAGCCCTCTATGGTAAAACACGCACACTACCTGTTCATGTTTTTTTTTTTTTCCTCCAGTAGGGTCCCATAATTCTTTCTAATCTACTTAAAGGATTTAGCCAAAGTATTAATGCGAGCCAGAAGGGATAATATTGTTATTTGATTATAAAATAACACTGAATATCCTTTAATATAGGTAATGTCTACACTTCATACCTCACCTTTTCTGTACTCTACAATTTCCTTCTCTCCCCTTGTTCTTTGTTTTCACTTTGGCAGTAGGTCAGTTCTTTCCATCTGTTTATACATATGATCAATAATTCAACATGAGATACTTCCCAAACCCCTGAAAGAGGTCTAGGTGAGACCAAGCACATTGTCAAGGGATCTTTCCGAGTGCTCATTCTATCAGCTCCAGTGCAACAAGCTATGTAAGCATGTGCCAAGTCTAAAGCCTATGAGTGGTCCCATTTCTTTGACTTAATTACTGATATACCCTGATGAATTAGGGCTACAAGCTGTACCAACATTGTATCAAATAATATCAGACAAATCCAGCCTTCATTGTCTGTGCTCAAAGCTGGGCCGAGGTGGGCTAGCTCCATTTTGGAAACTGTACATGCATATTAATAAATCAATTGGTTGGAGCTCATAAGCTTTGTTAATGAGCCAGCTTGGGCATGAGTCTGGACCCATGTATTTAAATGGTATCAAATCTGAGCAGGCTTACATCCCACCAGGAGCACAGGCAATCCACGTTTGCCATCCTCTTCCCTCTTCCAAGGGGGGATCAGAGGGGACAAGCAATGAAGCTAGAGTCAATGTGTGTGGATGAGTGGCTTACCCAGGGCTCGGCGAGGTCTCTTCTGCCAGCACCACTGGGCCAAGAGCTTGTATTTGTGTGTTGCATCCATTGCAGAACCTGGAGATACGCTGGCAGTAGTCATCCTAGTACAGCATTAGGTTGATGTTGAACTGGGAGGGTTCTAGACTGGTAGGTACTGAGGCGTCTGCTCCATCCCTTTTTAAAACATTTTGAGAGGCAGAAAATACATTTTTGCTTCATTTCAATGCCTCTGCAAAAGATTTACTATAATCCTTGTTTGCAGTAGTCAAACATAACCAATGATTCTAAAGTTTGATCTGGCAATTGAGCTTATAAAATAATGAATATAATCCCTCCATCCTCTACTGAACAGCTGGTGCAAACTTATTAAAAGGCAACCTCATTTTGCACTGGCTTCTGTTGGATTTTTAGCTATTCCATCCTCTGCATGGTGTGCTTACTCCACACATTCTTCTTTCTTTTCTGTATTTCCACTAGTCTTTTCTCTATTTACTTACTTGAAGAAAGGTTACTTTCAGTACGTACCGTTCTGTATGATATTACATGCATCACTTTGTGTAGTATTACCTTTGATCTAATGCCTACTATCGACCCAAATGCTGTCATCATTCTCGACTTCTCACTCTATGATGTTTCTGAGCCACTCTTAAAATCAACGCTTCACAACCTTCTCTAATTGATTTTCCTCTACTACCACTCTGTGTTTGAAAACTTCTCATATCCTTGTCATGCCACACCCCCTCACTGCTGTCTGTCATCCCATCTGCTCACTTTCCTATGAGACCTCGGTCTATTCCATACACATTTTCATACACGTAGTGTGTGTCGGTGTTGTTGGTCCTCTGTAAGGCAGCGGATACTTAGAGAGCCTTGGTGCTCAGCTTTTCCGAAATAACATTTAAGCAATACTGAAGCAGGTTTTAGGGTTATTTTACTTAAACTGTGTATAGTAGTCCTGTGAAGAGACAGTCACGCATGCAATCTCTCCGGTAATTAACCCAGACACGAATACCTGGCTCCTACACCTGAAGTTTAGCCTAACTCTGGAAAGGGTTCACTTCGTACTGGATGCTGTCTTCTTACCTACTGCAGTTTTAGCCATAACGCTTACATCATTTTACTACTTCTTGAGGAAGAGTTCTTCCATGTATTAAGACAAAATAAAAAGAAGTGTAAAAGTGCTGCTTAATGGAATGGTTTCCCTATAACAATGTAAGTATGGGTGCAAGTGTCTCACTAAATATATAAACGTAGATAATCCTCGCTTTCTAACTCTCTTCTTCCAAGCTACATTTTTTCCTTTATAACTCATCCCTGGAGAAAGGTTCATAGTGAAAAATCATTGCTAACTTCATTTTTTCGCCTTCCCTGTGCATTTCTTTCCTGGAGCAATAATAAGAAATAATGGGTGTAATGCTTTCCTATGGAGTCCATAGTATGTAACAAATAGTCTGTTGTTTTATTTGTTGTTGCCATATTTAATTTAAGTGTATTAATTTTTCTCCTTGCCTTATCTATTTTCTTTGTAAGTTCAGAGGGCCTTCCAAACCTTTTTGTGATAATATTTTAGGAGCAGATCAGTTTGGTAGGTAGATGAGGAAATTAAGATTCAAGTCTCAAGTCTCTCCCACTTCCTTTCTGGATTAACTTCCACAGTTCCCATTTTTCTTGAGCAATCATCAATAGCAAGTTGTAGGTATCTAGCTTAATAAATTGATTGTAAACTAAAATCAATCAGAGTATACAACTTAAACTGACACAGGAAGACAGATTTTTTTCTTGGTGTCTCTGAAAAGCAGACCAGCTGAGCCACAGAAATCACCCCTGTTAGTCTTAATTCCTGTATGTCTCAATTTTCAATCTTTCTTTTTCTTTTATTTATTTATTTATTTTGGGGTAAAATGGTTGTAATATCTAATTTACAAGGAAAGAGCATTCAGTTTATTTAAAGCTTGTGAAACATTCACAGCTCTGAGTGGATTGCAGCTGATGGGTGCTAAGTTAAATGACATTATTTTCTGTCATTGAGTGATTCCTCTGATTAAAATAGATTTGGAAAAAATGGCTGTATGGGCAGATTCTCTTGTTATATCTAAGCAAATTTAGCGAATCCAAGGACAAAAATATTTCCTTAGTTACATCTTTGTGACCCTATTTTCTTCATTTGTTCGGAGTTAGAGGCGGCATTTGTATTATAAATGGAATCTGTAATAATTTACTGTTCATTTTCTGGACTACAGGTTCTACTTGGTTTGACTAGTGAGGATTCCCACTAAGTAAGAGTAGAAAAATACAGATTTGCACCATCTGGACCAGACTTGCTGGGACCTGATTTGTTCAGATAGTCCCTGCCACCTGGACAGAAGGTTGGAGGGACAGCCAGTGAAAAGCAAACCGTGCAGGCCTGCTAAGTGCTCTGGCAGTCCTGCAGCTGAGCAATGCAGTCACAGAACACAATTCATCCTCATTCAAGGCTAAAGTGGCACTCAGGTGTGCAATTGATTCTTTGTGCTTTGTGTCAGTAGCAGAGGAAATACCTCGCTAGCCTTTCTGTTCTGCTGTGTACCCACACCATTCCTGCATGCTCACCTGTTGCCCAATCTGATAAACATCAAAACACCGAGGAGAATTTTTTTTATGTATGTTAAAGAAAACAGTGTTTGCAGGAAGATAAATTCTCCTTCAGAGCTCATAGGGGAAAAAAAAAAAAAAAAAAAAAAAAAAAGAAAAAAAAAAATAAGCAGAGGTAAATAACACATTAAAATGTTTATTTATTTATTTATTTATTTATTTATTTTCATTATCTCTTTAGATCTGAGGAGACTGTATCTGTAGTCATTGTGGCATTTTCTTTTCTGCTCCTTAGCGCTGTTTAAAATAAACAGCTGCTTGCTGTTTATTTTGTATGTACTTGAGTACAGGCATTGTTCTTGATTATGCTGCAAATAACTGAAGACTTTCCCTTCTTTCTGTGGTATCCTTGCAGGTTCAATTGTACAGGATCACCATAAATAGAGTCACTGCTTGAGCACTTCATCCAGCAGAGTGGAGTTTCCATTTCATGGACGTAGTAAGCATGACTGAGAACTGCTTAATTCTTTGGCTTATGGACCAAGGCTGGCAGGGGGTGCTTGTTTCCTTGTTTCTTTCTGGCTAATATTTGCTGAATGATTTTTCAGAAATAATTTAATCTCTGTTGGCTCCTTTGCAAAATGGGTAGCATTTTGTTCTTGCCCACATAAACACTGTTTAATGGTACACTGAGATCCTGGAATGAAAGCTGCTATATAACTTCAAAACATTGTCAAGCTAAAAGTGCAGCAGCATCAAGTGTGGATTCAGCTACTAATGCTGGAGGCTTAAAAAATGTAAAGAATTCTTGCTCTGGTATTTGAGATCTAGATGACTTCTCAGTCTCCTAGTAGATTGTCCTTAAACAGACAACATTCTAGTGCCTCATCCAAGCAGATGCCCAACAAAGCAGGGCAACAGTATAAGCAGGGGATTTTAAGGTCTTCATCTGCAGCACAATGCTTACTAAAGATAGTAGTTTATTTCTTTTTCTTCAGCTCCCATTCCAGATGGGAAAGTTTTCCCTAGCCAGCTCAGTTTGTCTTTTCAGGTAGTTCTCACATTACATTCTTTTGACGGATGTAAATTGCAGTGCAATTATAATTTACTCAATATGAAATTACTATTATACTTTATAATCTTTTCATTTCTAAATTTCTTCTCATAGCTGCAAACCAAAATAAAGACTGTCTTTCTTTTCTTGGAGAAAATTAAGCATGCATATTACTGTTTTGTTATTAAATGCCACTTACTTTATTCCACTTGTTCTATGCAAAGAATGGACCCTTTAAAAAATAATAATGATAAAAACTTACTTACCCTTCCATTCAACCCATGGGTAATCTATCCTTTAAATTACAAAAAATATTTGTAATAATCTTAAAAAAAAAAATTACACATCTCAGCAGTATGCAGTTCTGAACCCAAGCTGCACTTTTTTCTTGTCACCTCTACATATTTTAATACACTTTGGGACTTATAAAACAATATGTTTTAGACTAACAGCTTAGACACAGCTGTTCAAAGCAAGTTTCAAGTTAGGTTCTTGGCCTATAGCTAACAGTATCCTAATAAAATATAATAGTAAATAAAAAACAAATAAATAACTGGGAAATATAACCAAGAAACAAAAAAATAATCTCCCTTAATAAAAATGAGATTGCATTGCATAGTCATGACTCCAAGTGCCATTAGGATGTTGGCTCTCCATTATCTATAATAGCTGAAATGTTTAATTTGCAGCTAAGAACAATGTTTAAAACACAAAAAAGCAGGGTTCATGGAAAAGTACCTTGGAAGTAGTTGAACACCCCAACTTTCAGAATAATATTTCATTTATTTACAGAATAATATTTCATGTTGCAATAGTGAGGCAAGAATCCATTATTTGGTGCAACAACTGTGCTAGTTTGTCTTTAGGATCCACAGGCTGGCCCCTAAACTGACATAATATGCCTTATTTCTGCTGATGTCATTTGAATTACGATGGCTTACTCAAGCTGAGGTTCTGGTCCTATAAGTTAGTAGAAAGATTATTCCCCTTTGCTGACTTTGAGCCAAAACAGAATAGAACTACGACAGTAGGAAACTGAATTAGTCATAGATGATAATTCAGCAGCATTCTGGCCCAAAGCTCTGCTCTGGGCACAAGAGGGGATAAGGCGAGGTGCTCCCTAGTTCAGGGCATGAGCATAAGTCTTTCTGCAAGTTATGCTGCTGGGAAATAAAGCTATGCTAGCGATGTTGTGTGCTTTTAACCTTCAGTACATTTATGTGAGAAAGCAGGGGGAATGAAAATGTGTAAATGTGCCTGTCAGAAACCTTGATCAGTCTGGGAGGTTTATAATGTGCTTGTAAAAATATAGTATGGTCTATGGCTTTTATATGGTAGTTCTTAAGACAGAATCACAATTTTTTAAATAACTGCTACTTAGTCATAGGAGAGCAAGTCATAAAGAAAATTGTACCGAGAATTTTCTGATGTTAAAATCTTGGTGAATTTAACAAATGAAATGTTTCAGCCCCTATCAGGCAGCTTCTTATTCTGTACATATTTATGCATGTGCTTAACCTTGGTCTTTGTGAATTGTCCCATTAACTGCCCCCGATGCCCTACTTTTATATTAGTTAGTTAAGATGGGTATCAGGAACAGCAAGTAACCCTGGAGAGACATCAGGATGCTACTGCACTAAGTACTGCACAGATGTACAATAAAAATGCTCCAAAACTCTTCCAGGTGTAGTCAACACAAAAGAGATGGGTACAAGAGAAGCAAGCTCAGAGAGAAGTAGGGAAAGCATCAACATTTTGTGGTGTGTCTGAAAGGGGATGCTTTAGGCAGGCCTGACTCTTGGTAGGTTTGATGGCACTGAAGAGTTTAAAAAGGGACAAAGAAGTTGTTTCAGAGGTACTTGAAGAACGCATGCCTCAGGGGTGAGGCAGTGAGAGAACAAATGAAAGCTCCCCTTGGACAACTTACACCAGCGGGATGAAAACTATGCACATGTACAAATCTTTGCAAGACCAGTAGCTCTGTGTTCAGGGTGATTTTTCACAAGTTTCTCATAATGTATTTGGGTGGTATAGTCAGAGCCATAGGCCTAGCTCTGTGGGGTAAAATAATTGAAAATTAATAAACAGACTCAGCACAATAAAATTCTAATTATGAAAAGGCCCAATTTTTCAGTTTGAAAAGATATAGAGATAGATATATAGGAGCTAAGTGTGAATAATTTCCGTAAGGTTGGAAAAAAAAAAAGCAAATATAGCTTTCACTTTGACTCTTTTCTTGGACAGTTGCTTTGGTTTTTAAAAACAGTTTTTGGTATTTCCTTAATTTCTTTCTTTTCCTTCCTATTCTCTTTATGCCATGGTTGAGGAATTGCTACCATTAATATTTCATAACCTCCAGAGTACATGCTAAAAACGTGGAAATGTAGAAACAAATCACATTTTGGTATTAATGCAATATTGCAGAGTGTAGTTCTCAAGGCTGTGCAAAGAAAGGATTAGACTTTATGGGGGAAAAACCTAGCAGTAAAAATGTGTCTAGCAAAACACATTGAGAGTTTTTAAACAGTTTAAACAATTTTATCACATTCTGTAGTGACTTATTAACAGTGTCTTCAACCTTTATATATTCCAATAACAACCTGATGTCTTCATCTTATCTTACGAAACTATAATTGGCTGAATCCAGGTACCAGTGCCTGGAGGCCATACAGTCTTATAGACTTTAATGACTCATTAGGTATTTATTCACTTTAACTTAAACAGCTCAGCCATTTGTGGAAAATGAGCTTTTAAAATAGAATTAGGGTTTTTTTTTTTTTTTTACCTAAGCGTAGTGTATAACCTGAACTGCTACTGAATTTAAATTTCCAGACCTGCCAGTTTAATTTGGCCTTGCTGTCTTCCCATTTCAAAATGGGTTATAGCTTTGTAATAACTTCTTATGCTGAAGCTCTGGTGGTAGTTAAAACTGTTTGAATTAAACAGAATGGCACCTTTAGTTAAAAAACAAACCAACCCATTGCTAAATATCTGGTTAATGTATTTTGATAACTCATGCTGACAGGTGTCATCTCTACAGGCTATCTCTAGCCTTTAATCATCAGAAAGCAGGGACTGAAGGGGTCCTAATTAATCTGAATTTTAGCCAGGGTGGTGGGTGGTTCTACTTCACTGTTCAAAATAGCACAAGCCTCAACACACATGGTGAACCTTGGGTTGTGTCCAAAACCACAAGCCTGTGAGAGAACGAGACTGTAAAAGATCACAGAGGATGGGGAGAATGTGATAGGCAGTTGCCTTTAACAGCTCCAGCTGAAGCGTGCACTCTGCACATTGAGCAATGGTCACACAACAGGTGAATCTATTGTCCCCTTCCACTTACTGATCTGGAAGGTCTGGCAAAGAGGAAAACGTGGTTCATGTGTAGGATTTCACATCTCTGTGTATGAGGACACAGAAAATGCTGGGCTCACAGTGCAATGGCAGGCACTGTCTGCAAAACCATGGTCTTCTCTTGATAGGAACTGTGGTACAACAGATAGAGGCTAAAACTGAAATTATCACTACCCCGGAGTGGTTTGGGACATCAGTTCTGGTGGATACACACTCTCTGTTGTCTACCATTCATGCAAATCCTCTCTGCACATGGTGAAGGTGACTGACAATAAGAGCCTGTTCCATCCCGTTTTGAGTCTCTGTCTTTTTCCTGAAAAAAATACAAGTAGTCCAACGAAAATGTACCATAACCATCATGTTGTTGAATGTTTTTTTTCAGAAAATTACTATGCAAGGATATATACTATTGGGCATAAAGGGAGTTAATTTATTTAACGTGGTTAGCTCTATGTAGCCATCACTGATTATTTCTTGGTGCATACAAGTTTTGCTAAAGTGTGCTCGTCCTTCACTGCCCATGCTGCCATGTGGGGGAAAATGACATGGGCACGTGGCATGTGAAATAGAGAGCATTATGTGAAGGAATTTATAGCTTTATTAAGATTTTATACAAATATATTGTATAGCATGGAATTTATAGCTGTATTAAGATTTTTGGACCATAGGGTTCAGTGTAGGAATGATGAGGAATGCTAGGAAGAATTCTTGCCCCATGAGAATGCTGGCTCTGATAGGCTTGTGATAATGACAACTTAAAATTTTCATCTATAAGTCAAGCTACACAATTTTACATTCTAGTAGGCCTATTTCTTTTAGAGACACCTGTACCATTAATCTCAGGCATCACAACCTGAGAGAAGCTCTATTTTATGAATGCATAAAATAATAATAATCTGGAGATTGCTTTTAACCTGCCATTTTTCCAAGTTTCCTTTGTTTGTTCATTTCCATTATGTATATGGTCTGGAAATGTTTAATAATATAATTATAAATTATTATAAAAAATAATAATATTTATTATATTTCATTGCTCTTGTTAAAAGAAGATGCTTTTTTTTTTTTTTTTTTTTTTTTTTTTTTTTAAGGGATGTAAAGTGGAAAATTCAAAGCCCTTAAAATGCGTAGGAATTGTATCTTTAATATGAACAGATTGTGATAGGCTATGTGTGCTTCACTCTCATGCAGGCACGGGGGTGGGGCAAAAATACAGCCTTATTAAAGTTGTGGTCTAAAGAGCGAACAGGCCAAAACTGTGGAAAAACAGTTGTTGTTTGTTCTTCCATTTAGAATCAAAGGAAAATTAAATACTGAAGGATTGATCCTCTTCCAGAATGATCATTAAGGTTGGTTAGTTACTTTAATTCACTTAGAGTAGTGCTCAAGACAATTTGTTTCTGATATCCCCATCAACTGAAGCAAATGCTTTTCTTTTCCTTTCCTCCCTTTTTACCTGATGAGACCACAAAAGGCATTGTGAAAATGGAAGGGCAGGAGACAGGAGCCTGTTTACTCATGCCACGTCCCTTTTTCATTATCCCGTGTCTGTTTTCTGCATGCTGAACACTATCTACAACTTTTAATGCCCAATTTAAATTGATTTCAAATAAGCGTCAGAGGAATGCATAAGCAGAGATGTCTGTTTCACGTCAGGGAACAGCAGAGAGAGTATCTTGGTCACCCTTTCTTTTAAGCTTGTATACTCTGCTGCTTGTATGCTAACTCCATGGATCAGCACCTTTGAAAAATGAGTCCATTATTATACAAAATGTCCCTATGAACCATTTTTTAAAAAGCAATATATCTACAAAATTAACCCCTGGACAGCTTTCAAGGCTCTCTCCATAATAACATGGTCACAGTTAGAAAACACATCTTGATGTTTAATTACTGCAGACAACTGGGACGTCTGCAGTATCTATGTTATTGAAAAGACAACAGTGATAGTATCACCAGGTCTGCTATGATGTAAGTTAAATGCTGCTGTATCCTCTACTGTTTGTATCCCATATCACATAGTGAATAGAGGGGTCACAGTCCCTTAACCTTTCCTCTTTCCATCCCAAGAAACATTATTAGGATAATGGTTCTTCTGGGGCAAGATAGTTACCTCCTAAATCAACATTACTTCCTAATTAATAGCGTTTTTTTTCTGTGGAGCTCTTGAGTTGGGCCTAGCTCTGCTTAATTTAAAGTAGCTGTGTTGACATAATATATTTAGACTTCTGTAATGTGTTTGACTTAGTACTGCACAACATTCTGATTAAAAACAATTATCGCTATACAAAATCGGCGTTGTACATATTAAACGGCTCCCAAACTGTCTCAACGATAGCTTGTGGAAAGGAGCTGTAAATCAGGAATTATCACTCAGGGGAAGTTTCCAATTCCTCTGGGGTCTCACTGTAGGTTTGGTGAGACAGAGCAGAAGATCCAGCAAAGAATGGCTGGTATAAAAGACACAAAAAGCTGATTTCAATAGTAAGTCAGGTCATGCAGTGGACAGAAATCATCCAGCGTCTGCTTTCAATGTAATGAAACCCAGGCTCATAATTTAGGCTATACTTCTCCAGTAAGTGCTGTATAATAGAAGTGAATTAATCTGAAAATGCTGGAGGACGTCACGTGAACCCAGCTGAATGTGACCCCTCAGAGCAGTGTGGTAACTGGAGGAGGCTGATTTGTGACTGCATGAACAAGGAGGGTGAGGCAGGTTGAACCACTTCCATAACGGCAGCCTCTGTTTGACAGAGGGACACCATGTCAGCTTTTGAAATCTGCATTTTTATTTCCTTTTTAAAAAAAAAAATAAAAAATATTTTTTCTTCTGTGAGCGGTGCCCCGTCTGGGAGCCAGCAGTAGGGGCCTCGTGAGGAGAGGCCTGCATTGCGTCACGCAAGCCACAGCTGGTTCTAGATTGTTCCGTGACGGCCCCAGCTCAGCGCACCTGAGGCTCTCAGCGACAGCGGCGCCTCAGGGAGAGCGTGTTTCAGAAACAGCACAAATTACTGCCTGCCAATGAGGAATGAGGGAAAAAAGTGTGAGAAACAGCAATGTGAACCCCAAGGGCAGAGGAGAAAGAGGTGCTCTGAGCAGGTATTTCCCCACAGCCTGTGGAGGACCTAACATGGGAACAGGTGGATATTCCTGAACAAAACTGCAGCTTGTGGAGCAGGGGAAAAGCATGAGGAGGAGGCAGTTGGCAGGGAGGAGCTGTTAGGTACTGACCACAGCTCCATTCCCATTCCTTTGTGCTGCTGAGGGGAGGAGCTGGGAATGAAGGAGTGGGCTGAGCTTCAGGAAAAAAGGGGTGGGGAAAGTGAGGATTTAATGTTGTCTTAGCTTCTCACCATCCAAATCCATTTTAATTGGTAATAAATTAATTTTCTCCAAGTTGAGCATGTCTTTCCTGTGAGAGTAATTGGTAAGAGATCCCCTGTCTTTCTGCTGACCCATGAGCTTTTTCATCCTGTTTTCCTGTTTTTTTTTTTTTTTTTTTTTTTTTTTTTTTTTTTTTTTTTTTTTTTTGTCCTGTCCTGCTGAGGCAGGGGAGTGAGAGAGCAGCCTTTGTAAAAGGCTCATAACACACATATAAGGATCTGATTTGGTAAA
>CM021775.1:3727116-3818011 GCA_011076525.1 Nettapus auritus
TTTTTTTTTTTTTTTTTTTTTTTTTTTTTTTTTTTTTTTTTTTTTCCTGTCCTGTCCTGCTGAGGCAGGGGAGTGAGAGAGCAGCCTTTGTAAAAGGCTCATAACACACATATAAGGATCTGATTTGGTAAAATCAAGGCTATCAACCTATTAATCTGGCTGAAGAGAAGGTTTTGATGTGTTTTGGGCATAGCCTGTATGAGGGAACAGACTGCATGAGGCACAGCAAGTAACTCCTTAACCTAAAAAGCAAAGTCAGGATAAGATCCTGTTAACTTTGCTTAAACTATAGTGACTTATTCTAATTGAAGATATGGCCCTACAGGTCAGTGGAAAAATAACTGTCCTGTGTTGACTTTCAGCCAAAATACAGTAACTTAGCAACTGAAAGCAGGCTGAGATCTGGTGGCAGGCAACTGGAGCCAGCAGAAATTCAGGTCAGACTTCAGGTGCTAACATTTCTCTGAAGAAATAACTGAACATTGGGATGATTTGCTGAGAGCTATAGAAGAGTTTATTATTATTATTATTATTATTATTTTTTTGTAGTTTTAATATTTTTCTAAAAATCTATTAACTCCTACCACAAAACAAGTTGATGATGCAGAGTTACCAGGTGACATATTTTGACCTGGATTATACTGGAAGTCAAATAGATAAATGTAGTGTTCCCTTCTGGTGCAAAAATTCCATGAGGCTGAATGAGATCACAGCCTGCTATGATAGCATTTGCTGTCTCCTAGCACCACAGATGATTAGAGGCAGAATTATAGCAGGGTGATTTCATGTCAGAGGATGATGCTTTATTACTATTTGATTTACTTAGTAATATAAGTACATTGAATCAGAGCAGAGGAAGTTGTTTTAGAATTAGTGTTTTTTTTTTTTTTTTTTTTTTTTTTTTTTACTTATCTCAGTTATTTTTCTTTAGTTCTTTCCAGTGACCTTCATTTGAGTAGAAGAGTTTCTGTATAATAGAGATGTGAAATGTTTCTTTAAATTATGACTCACCCAAATGTAGCTCACTAGTGATACAGCAATCTGCCAGGGGATGGAAGAAATTCAATGGACTTTACAACAAAATTATTAGTTTTGGAATGAACTCTTTCTGTAATTTCTGTAAAGATGCTAACAGCTACTGTTGATTACTAGGTAATCACTGGTAAGACAGATTTCTCTATTCAGATAGCAGGAAGGAATTTATTCCATTTAATTTGCCCATGTATAAGGTAGATCTAATCTAATTTAGGAATATAGGTTCTCTCTACAGTCCACTGGAAAGAATTAAGCCTCTCCAAAGATGATCATCCCATCATAAGATAGGTTCCTGAGATAGATGGGCCAACATAACTTCTGGAGAGATCTGTATTGCTATGTATCATTAGAGTCATCCTAAACAGGTGCCTAACTTTTAGATTCTAACAGAAAAAATACTTGCTGACTTGAGCAGCCTTGTCTCTGCCTATGATTTCAACTTCCATGCTGCCCATTCAGTAGCACCAGCACAATAGTTTGTGGAGCTGTGTCACGAGTCACTGGGGAACTGTCCTACTCCCTGCTGAAAGGGCATGATAGAGGGCAAGGAGAGATTGTGGGGAGTAAGTAGAACAAGATGACAAATAGGTGGGGGCTGCTGCCCAGGAAATCTTAGTTCATTTGTAGCTTTGAGCTGCTAAAGCTGGGGGAGAACCATACATAGGTGCTCACACTGATCACAAGACCAATAAATAAGCCAAATAAATAAGAGGATTTGTATTTGGAAAACTTGTGTTTGATGTAATCTGCCTACAGCAGTACAAGAGATACAGGCAACATAGGTTACGGAATAAGATCTGTAGCTGTGATTTAATGAGGGTGGTGATCCTTAACTTTCCATTAAGGCTAATTCAGTAGTTTTCCTGGGCACTTAAATTCACATGAAAAATACATTCTTTGCTATTGTATAGTTTCTGTCATATTAACCCCTGAGTTCCCCACCCTCAAAATAACACCACTGTATTCCATACAGCAACATGACATATAACATCTTCAGTGAATGCATTGCCCTTGAGTACACCAGGGGTTAGTTAAGCAGTATTTCTGGATGTTTGATTACCATGTTGAGTTAATTAATGGGCTGCATGCGATCTCTATTAATTAGACCATGCTCAAGCCTTGATAAAGTGTGTGTCCTTATAGTACAGCATAATAGTTTCACAAATCCCCTACAAACTGTGGTTAATTACAAGCCCATCACAATTTCAGGATCTAAGGGAGGAAAAAAAAAAAAAAAAAAAAAAAAAAAAAGAATTATTTATTTATTTATTTATTTATTTATTTTCCTTCAATGGTTGTTAAATGGTTCTAAGAAAAATCTTCATGAAGTGAAAGCAAGGATGCTTTTTTGAAGATGAAATGGTTTGGTGAAAGGATACAATTTTTCTTTTAGAAAGACAGTTTTGTCAGTTTTCCTCTAACTTCATCATCTTATGTGTATATTTATGAAATTCAAAATAAGAACCCCCAACCCCTTTTTCTTTAGAACTCTGGAGAATGCACTCTATTTTTGTATCTGTGGGGTGGAGCAAATTTAGGAAGGGGAAAAAAAATGTGTAGACATTGTTTCAGTGTCTTTCTACTGTCAGTGGAAAGACAGTAACCTATCCTGTTACTATTTCTTTAAATGTGGTAGGTCTATGCAGCAGTACAAAAATCCCCATTCTAAATGCCATGAGAAGACACCCGCCACTTCTCAAATTGCAAGTTCTCATCGTAGAAAGAAACCTTGTTCACTGCTGCAATCTAGATTTCATCCTGTTGTCCTTGGTTCTGACCCATTCGACTGCTAGATTCTCAGATGCTCAGAGGCAAAGACATATGATGACATTTAGCAGATGGACTAAATGAGTGCCTACACTCTTCAGGCAGAAGATCACATATATAGGTTTTGTAAGACAGACAGTACTTATCTGCCAGCTCTGAAGGGTCAAATTCAAGGGTGAACAAGCAAATTAAACAGAGCTAATTGACAACTGCCTGCAGTGGGCAATCAGTAGCTGCCAGGCAATCTGTATGTACAATTCTCACAAATATAATTTGCCAGTTTGCAGGCTGGCTTTTGGGTTTGTGAAGTAGGAGTCCTTGACTGGTAAAGCAGAGATGTGACTGGTAAGGGGTCCAACAAGCAGCTTCTTAGTGAACATAATTATTTATGTTGCAGCTATAGAAATGTCCATAGTTTTTTGTTTGTATAGATCCAAACCCTTCAGTTCATTGCCCTTATTCTGGCTCAGTTGCCCTTATAGCCTACAAGAGCTTAGGCTGAGCAGGAAAAAGGCTCATTTTGTACCACAAAATTATTTTAAAATATCAGCATTTAATATTAAACATAGTAGTTAACATTATCATATGTATTTATTATATGGAATATTTAACAAAATTATAATTAATTAAAATTTGATGACCTACATGGAACTGAATTTGTGTTTAAATTACGGCTTTGCTGTTTCCTCAGTTACTTGAAGAACAGAGTCCTTCTGCAACGTTACATATTGCCTGTTTACACCGATTCACTGCAGCATCATGTGGCCTCTTCAGCTATTCCTCTCCATCAGATGAAGGCTTCTTGCATGGAAGCACCAACGTAACAGTAAGCTTGAACTTAAATATGAAATTTAAAATATTATCAAAACATATTAGAGAGTATTTGTTCAGTTACTGTCTATCCAAGCATTTTGCAGGACATGAAAGGCAATCAGCTTCATTTTAGGAGTGCTGTTTCACTTTGTAAGCACCTTGATTGTGATAGATGCAAATGCAAGTCTGGCTGTCTTTAAAATGGTGGCTGATCACAACTCTTAAGACAGTTTAAAATTACTTCAGGAAATGTAATAGTTGCTGGGGAATAAGTAACATGTCTATCCAGGCAAGTGGTTTGTCTAGGTAGAGAAACAGATTGTTTTCATAAAGAAAAAGAGGAGAAACTCAGGAGAAAAAAAAAAAAAAATGGGGCAGAAAAAAAAAAAAAAAGGAGAATAAAGAAGAAAAACCCACCTCTGTAGAAGCTGATATTACTCAATATTTCTTACAACAAAACAGGAAGAATGATTCTCAACACTGTTGAATCAAACCATCATAAAAGAAGTTTTAGTGCATTGTAAAAGCAAGATAAACTTTTCCATTCCCCTGTAGAAACAAGCAACAATCTTGCAACACAAGAAATTTCTCCTGCTTTGACTTCCTTTTCTCAACCATAACTGGAGTGTGGCCAGAAGCAGGACATATACAAAAGCAAACTACCAGTTCACAAAAGGCATGTAACATTATTTCTGCGTAAACCCAGCTTGAACACAGGGATCTGTGTTCTGCACCTTACTGTTTTCTGCACTTAGATAGGTGGCAATCAACAACAGATATTTAGTATTCCCCTGTACCTTGTAGCACAAGAAAGGACAGCAAATAAGAGCCAGATGTAAATGTTGGAGGATTAATTTTGAGGTGGCTGACAGCAGGTGAGTGAGGCAGAGATGAGGTGCTCACAGCAGCAGCTTTCCAGTAGATGGCTCCATTATTATATATCAGACTGTCCTGCAGCTCCTCCACCTCTCCCCAGCAAACTTGTGTTTTGTCTCAAGAGAACCTTTAACACAAAACAGATGTACACGTTTTTGCCTTTTCATTTGGGCACCAGTGTCAAGTGTAGGTGTCTTTTATTATTATTAATTTTTCCCCTCGTCATAACGTGTAATGATGAAACTATCATGACACAGAAACTTTCATACAGAGTAGACCGGCAGTTGGCAAGCTGATAGTCTGAATGAGGACTGATAGCTGTGGTAGAGAGTTCTAATGAATTACTGGTTGCATGTTTATTCAAATAAAATTTAACAAGATCAATTAAAGCTTTTTGTTTAATGCAATATTACTTCACAAATGTTATTTCCAAATTCAGAATTTTTTGTGTTTTGTTTTTTGCAAAGAGCACAATATGGGATTGATGAGTCTTGTTATTTTGCCTATAAAGAGGTCTTAAATGCTCACAAATGCCTGCCAAGTGCAGCCATTCAGTTCTACACCACAGAACGAGATGAGTTTTACTCGAGTTATAAAATGCATTAATTTAAGATTATACCCCTGTATGCTGTGGAACATATGTAGGTACAGCACAAAGATGACAATTTGTCAGGCCCTTCTCCAAGCCCTTCCTGTGAAGAATGAGATACCATTTGGATAGATTACAAGAGAATAGACATTACACACTCAAAATCGTGCCTTTGTTGCTTAACAGTGCAAAATATTGTTGGAGTAATTATTTTTGTACAGTCCTCTTGCCCTGTGGCATCGATCCAAATGTGATTCCAACTCTACCTGGCTTTAACCCAAGACTATTCCACATAAGGCCCTCAGGATCCTGATTCTCTCATTCAACTATGACCATTGTCTGTGGTTTTGGTTCAACATATGATGATCTTTGCAGGAAAATCCAAACATTGTTCTAGTTGTCAGTGGCCTTCTGCAAAAATTTGTATCGATCTCTTGTACATTGCCAGTTTTTCATAGACATCTTCTATGTATCTGACACAATTTTCCCATTTCTTCACTTTAGCCCCTGATGTTTTCAGAGCCGTTATATCCTTCTGTTTAAGCTCCTGATACATTTATTGCATTACATACAAGCAGCCATGCGTGCAAGTAAAGTATGTTTCCAAAAAACCTTTATTAACTGGGGCACCAAATCCATTCTGAGTAGCACATAATTCAGAAGGGAGCTGGAGCATATGACACATAAGCAGAG
Organism: Nettapus auritus; assembly: GCA_011076525.1. Lineage (NCBI taxonomy): Eukaryota > Metazoa > Chordata > Aves > Anseriformes > Anatidae > Nettapus > Nettapus auritus. The sequence continues at coordinate 3,732,890 of CM021775.1, forward strand.
GGCAGAAGAACAGGATTTGTTTAGCCTTGAAAAGACGAGATTGAGGGAGCTCTAATTACAGCCTTCCAATACATAAAAGAGGATTAAAAATAAGTCAAGAGTCAGATTCTTCTCAGAAGGGTACAACAAAAAGGCAAAACACAACAGTTACAAATTTTAATATGAAAAGTTCCAACTGGATATGAGGACAAAACTCTTCATGTGTGAACCACATTTTTTAAACACTGAGACAGGGACTGAAAGAGTCTGTGGAGTTTCTGTCTTGGGCATTTTCAAAATTTGAATGGGCAAGGCCTTTTGCAACCTCATACAACTCCAGAGCCAACCCTGCTTGGAGTGGGAGCTTGGATTAGATGAACTCTTGAGGTTCTTTACATAGAACTTCGCCCCAACATCTCTTCTGTTTTTTTTTTTATTTTTTTTTTTTTTTTTTTCACTTCACCTCATAAGAAGCATTCTAGAACAGTTCTAGAAGTTTTGGGTGAAGAAAGCCAGGACAAATCTCCTTGGATTGGAAGGACTTGGAATTTGTGATGCTCTTTAGATCTTTGGGAGGGAGGAGGAGAGGAGACAATCTAGGTATGGCTCTTAGGAAAGTTCATTTTTCTGCAGTGATGGGTTTCCTTGATACTAAATTTTTCTTACTGTCAGAGAATCAGCAATATTTAACCATAGCCCTTATTACTTGCCCTGAACACAGCCTATTGAATAAGTTGTAGCTACCGCCCATCTAACAAGACTCCGTTCTTGCTTTCCCAAATCCTCAAGCCCTTACCTATACTTTGATGTCTCTAAAAATGAAGTAGAAAACGAGCCTGGTGTCTTATGCTGGACTGTATTTCTGAGCTGCAGAGGACAGTTCTCTGGAGCACCTGAAGTTTCCTGGATGGTAACGGTTTCTTCCATTCGGGTCCTAGCAAGATTAACACTGGACCACCTCTGTGCAATCTGACAGATCAGTCTTTGACTGAATCAGTGGTGCACTGATTCAGGAAAGTCCTGAATCACCACATTGTCCTGTAGTTTGGTGTATAAAATAAATCCCACAGATTTTTCACTGATGTTTTCCAAAGAGTTGAAGAGATGTGGAGTGTGGGCACTGTGGTCACAGGAAAATTAGAACTTTGGAGGTTAATGCTTCGGTATACATTTTTAGAGGCCACTAAGGAGGTACTTTTTACAGTTTGCCAACAATCCTTTGCCACAACACAGAGGATATTTTCTCCCTTATCAGAATTTACAGATAGATAATCAAGTCCAAGCTTTTCTCAGAAATAACTTGCAAGAAACAGCTCTTCATGCTACATAACATAAACAATTGCTAAAATATGCAGATCAGGAAAAGTAATGATGTGTAATACTATAATGTTTTAAATGTCTTAATTTAGTTTATAGGCACTCCAAAAAAATCTCTTAAGGAGCCAAGCATCAATAATGTGAGCCTGTGCTAGCTGAGTAATTACCTCTTGGTGCTGAATTCTTAAATATTAATTTGCTGTATGCTATTCATCATGTGCAACACTGTAATCTCTGAAGGAGAGGCAAAATCAGGGCTCCAAAGTAAAAGGAGAGAGTCGCTTTTTCAGCCAAGGTTCGGAGTTGCCAGTTCTTTAGCCTTGCATCTCCCACGCTTCTTGACAAACATGAATATGACATAGTTTCCAGTGTCCATTTGCATGGCAAGTTTAAATAATGGATTAACAATATCAGATGACATGGCATCACCACATACTCTTCAAAGCACTGCTGTAGCTTACTAGTAGAAACCAGTTTGATGTGATGAGAGAAGGTGTGAATCTCTGAGACTCTTAGAAGTATACTGATTTGCTCCTAAATTACTCAAGAATTGCTTTTATTTCCTTGTGAGGTATCTAAAGAAATACTCATGGGTTTATTTTTGCCCTCAGCAAAGAAATGCAGTTCCTGTTGTTAGTGGGGTCAGTGAATATCTTTGCAGAACAGCTTCTATGTAATCAAGTCAGGATATATTTGCATTGCAAAGTGCGGTATGGTAAAGACACCCAAGGTAAGGTCAAATGAACGAGGTCAGACACCAAAGGCACTTCAGCTGCAGTAGTATACAACCACCACAACTATTTCTCTGTGCCTGATAGACTGTAAGGAAACAAAAAAATATTTAACTTTAAATCCTGAAATGACATATTTTAAATTAATCTGACACCACATCTCATGCTTTTCTACTAGGAAAACTTAATTTCTTGGACTTGAGCAATTCTCTGTCATTTCAGAGAGGCAAGCATATCTTAGGCAGGTAAACAGAGGGAAAAAAAAACAATATTTCACGTGCCCTGAAAATAAATAAAGCTGACTTGGAGAATCTTCTCCTAGATTGAACAGGTTATATTGGCTGGGGGGCAGTCTTTTAATGCAAATCTACATTCTGGTGCTATGATCACACTGCTGGTTATGGTCACACTGTAGTCATGCTTTATTACGGTTATGCTGTGGTCATGATTGCTAGCTGTCGCAATCACTAGGATAACAGGTTAGGATAATCACTAGGATAACAGCTTTCTGACTTGAGAAGGAAACCTCAGCCTTGATGGAAATCTCTAGTTCTGCTATTAGGATGATTTGTACAAGTACACTGGTGTGCTTAATAGATAATGCCATAAACATGGATGGAAAAAATGAAACTGCTTTTACTGCTCGTTTGGTGTAGGATTATCGGTAAGCCATTAGAACCATTTGGGGCCTCAAGGGTCTAATTTAAGTGGCAAGTCTCCACACAGCTTGTGAAGTTACAATACCTAGTGGCAGAATTGTTAATAAAAATCACTCCTTTTTCATTGTGCTTCATGTTAAAAAGTGTTCATATGACAGGAGAAATCCATCAGGCTGGATGTCTTCCTTCACCTGGAAAACAGCGGATACCTAAAGTTAGGCGGAGAGAATGATCTTTTCCAGTGGTTTATCCAGTAGTAAAATAAGGATAATTCTGCCTATGCTCTCAGAGGTGTGCTGTGGAGTGCAGGAGTTTTCCAAAGTCCTTACAAATTTCCTGCCAAGTTTTACAGTGAATCTATGAGATAAGATAGAAATCTGTGGGTGGGTATTAGATGTTTGCAGCTGCCTGAAAGGCTATGGCTCTCTGCCCTCTCTGAGTATTATGAAGTTCATTTATTTTTTATACTATGAGAGGACAAAACTGTAGGTAACATCTATGTGGAAAAAATATTTCTATATTTGGTCTCATTTTTAACATCTGTGGCCTTTCAGCTAAAGCTTACAGCCTGTCCCTCTACCTTTGCTTGTGCTTTTTCTGTTTGCTCACACCTCCTGTCACAGCCTCCTTCATCCTGAGCTAGCTGGAGTATACCAAGAGTGTGTGCATGCACCACGTGCACGCATGCTTAGTAAGGAGCAAGTAGGCAATCCATCTTGTTCTGGTTCATTGGTTTCTCCAAAAACAGTCTCTTGGGTATGAAGATTGGAAAATGCTACAGCATAGTCTGACCAGGACTCTCACTGGCTATACAGAGAAACACAGTGTGCTCCTTGGGCTGATCCTTCAGGGAAGCACATTTTCAAAGTCGGCATCATCCCATTTGGTAGTTGTTTACCTTTTTTAACAGGAAAATTTTAAACGATGCTTAATCATACCAAAGAGCTTTCTTTTCCTCAGACAAATTATGTATTTACATACAATTCTCTAATTGCTTACTGTATGTTGTCTTCCAAATGTAACACCTGCTTGGGGATGCTGCTAATTTAGATATAACAAGATAAACAGTCGAGTTCTGCATTGTATGAAGCAGGAGAAAAGTCATTCTTAAAGCATAATTAAGTAAGATTACATAATAATAGGAACAAAAATGTTTTTTCATATTTCATATCTGCTTCCATAGCATGATTTATTTTTCTATTGATTACGGGTATATTTCTAGGAAAATACAACTTCATTATATGATAGAAAAGAAACTAAAAATGCCTCCTGTTTAAAAAAAGGAGTTGTTGGTTTAGGGCTGGTAGGTGGCTTTGCATCCTGTTCTAGTGCTCTGGTAGATGCAGATACCTATGTCTTTTCTGAGTGACAGTACCGTGGTGACTCCTTCACCATAGGCTTCACTTCTACATCTGCCACTGTCCTTTTACATCCTCGAATCTTCCTTTCTAGCTACAGGTTTGCCCACCAGAGCAAAGATGAAGCATGCTGATTTTGCTCTGTCTCCGTTTTGCTTTCTTTTCCTTTCCCAGGTCTTATTGCAGAGACCTCTCCCAAACCTTTCTCCTTCATGTGCAGCTGCCTGAAAGTACAGTGGAGAGCAAATATTCTTTGACCATCGGGAATTCACTGGCAGGGCTAGGTCAGTGTTGATAGATAAAGCTGTGTTTGTCCTACTGGAAATCTTGCTGCAGTTCATAGTTGGCTCCTTTATTGACAAAAATGAGTTTCTGTTGTATTCTGCCTGCTTGTCTTGTTCTGCTCTGTACATCATAAACTAAAAGGCCTATCTGGTTGTGGCTGCAAAAATGTTGGCTGAGGTGAAATGACCTGGGCTGAGAAAAGCATTCTGATTTTCACAAACTGTGTTTTGAATATTGTACTAGACCATTCATAGAAAATAACTGTACAGTGATATTTTGTAATGTTTTTATTCCTACCACTCAATTTCATTTGCTGTTTTTTGTTCCTCCTTTGGAAATAGTTTTTCTCTTCTGAAGATCTGAAAGTGCTTCACAAATTATTGTTTTCTCACTCATATGTAGTTAAATGTAGTTTGCCTCTTTTTAAAAAATGGAAGGAAAATAGGCTGCCTTCTTTGTCCGTAGTGTACAAGCAGGTTGGTTCCTGCTTGGTTTTAGTTCATTCAATGAGTTTCTGAGCTGTTGCAAACCCAGTTCCCCATAGCTCCAGAAATGTGTTCCCTCCCTATCTGGGGCCTGATTATCTGCTCTTTGTATTCGTAGCATGAACGACAGGTTCCAAGCTGCCAGTCTGCCTACCAACCTTGAAACCCCCAAAGCGTGCTTAGCTGCCCATCTGAATCCAGCTACATCCATTCCCTCCCACCTGCCTTACAAAGGGTTCTATTGAGTTTATTTAAAATATATATATATATAATGTAGCCTGATAACCAAACAAATCCATCACAGAATGGTTTTTAAGTGATCTTTGTGTACTCACATCTGAGTCTAAACCAGAACTCAGATCCTGTCCTTGCTTTTAGCGTTTGTTTCATTTGTTTTCACTGTGGAGCATTCCTGCTTACGTAAAGGTTGCTCTGTGAAACCTGGAGGAGTGCCTCTGATAAGTGTGCTGTGACAAATGGTAGTCATGGCACATGATGCAGTGATCCCTGGTTTCTGTGGCTTGAGAACTTTCACCGAATTGTATAGTCACTCTGGATTTTTTTTTTTTTTTTCCTGAGGAACATATTTCTTTTTACACATGGATCTTACTAAATTCTAAATGAGCATATATGGAAAGGACAGAAGAGGGCTGTGAGGTAATAGTGCCTTTTGCTTCTTGCTTGAAGTCTGTTCTTTGCTGTAAGCAAGCAAATAGCTTTGCCACCTGCAGCCGTTTGCAAGCCAAAATGAAATGAGCTGATGTTCTCTATCCTATTCCAAGCATACAGGTGTCCACTGTATGAAAAGTGTTATTGCCATTGGCATCATTTTTAATAGTGTCAGCACAGAAACCAAATGGCTCTGGTTGGAAATTGCCCTTTACACTGAACTGAGGCACGCTGGCTGGCAGTAGGGATGAGCTTTGACACAAAGCTGCACCTTGTTAGCAAGGAAACAGGATTTCAGTCTTTAATGGTGGTAGTCCAACATCTGCACACAGAATATGACTCAAAGTTCATTAAATCACTGTGGTAGTTTTATTGTGTGTAAAAACCTTTACAGAAAGCCCTGAAGTCCTTGTTAGAAAGGATGCGAAGCTTACATTTGCAAGGTAGACCAGAATTTCTCTATTCTCACTCACCTTCTTGTCTCTGATAGCATTGTTACCCACATTCTCTTCAGCAGGACAACCTGTTAGGAATTTTATAGTGGAAGAAATGTTCTGCTTATGAACCAAAAACATTTTGTGGGTATATTTTTACAGGTCTTGACAAGAAGGCTGTCTCAGACCTCAGGTGGAATTTCATTAGTGTATTAACCCTACTACAGAAGGAAACAAGGCAGCTATCAGGGCACTTCTTTGCCAACTTAATCAGCCAGGATTCCTCTCATTGTGAGGACAAGAGCTTACCGTGTTCACAGAACTCAAAGCGTTATTTGTGTGTGCTTAATTTTTAAGCATATCCACATACCAAAGCAACCTGCTTTGCCTCCCTTTTGTTGTGTTCAAGAATCTAAACATTTTCAAAATTTGAAACATTTTCGTAAGGCAAAGAAACTGCATTGCCCTCAGCATTACATTATAATTCTTTCTCCCTGCTCTACCCAGGTCTTGGACATTTTTACTAGTGTTATTATTGTTTTATTTGGGACCTAAGGATAGCTACTGAATTCTGTTCTGACAGCAAGATTTTGGGAGGCTTTATTCTTATAATTCTTCTAATACTGTTAATAAATCTGGTGAAAGGTGACCATAATTTCAGCTGCCATGTCTGAGAATTGCCTATTTTAATCTTATTTTTGGCTTCTGAGCCGTGCCAAAAATCCAATACAGACTATGAAAGCAGCAACAGCAGAGAACCCCCTTCACCTGAATTCTGGTCCAGTGCAGAGGTGAGCCTGAGAGACGGAAAGTAAGGGCTGTGCAACAGCAAGAGAGTCAGCAAAATACAAAAGCCTGACTGAAGCCAGAGGGAAAAAATAACAGCAATGCAAATCAAAGCAGAAAGGCAGGTGAAAAACAGGCATCGAGGCAGTCGAGTTAATAGGGACTCAGAAAAATCATGTTATCATTTGGTTGGAAAACCCATCAAATGTACTTGGCAGGAGAAATTTATTTAGATATAACTTCAGAAAATCCCACAAAGGATCCATTCTGACATGTGAATGCCTCACATTATCTATGAACACACAGGTGGCTTTTGGATGCAACATGCTGCATAACAGATGCCTTTGCCAGTGTCTCAGGAGCCACTCTTTGTGTGTTCATATTGAGCCAAAATACTTTGACAATGCAAAAGATTTGGGAAAGGCTGCTTGGCTGATACTTATGTTGTGAAGCAAGCATTTAAAACAGAAAATCAGGATTGTTTTCATTGGTCATTAGAGGATAGTTTAACTAGCTTACTGCTTACTGCTTTTATTCCCATAAAACTACTTAAAATAATTGTGGAGACTGAACCATTGCAAAATAACCCTTGTTTATACATATGTATATTGACATCACTGTCCAATTTGGTCTTTGGTACAAATTTCATTAGCACAAAATGCATAAACACAAGTTTCAAACAGCAATCAATACTTCACTAATATACCATAAAGCGCTATATCATACATTTACATAAATGATTAAAACTCCTGCTTTGCTAATGCGTGCAGACTTGGTGCAGTGCAGATAACAATGCTGCTACATGGCATTTATTAGCACGGTCACCAGCACTGCAAAAGTTCGGTGTTAGGGTTGAAGGAGCTGCAGCAATACAGAGCCATTAAGTAAGAACTGTTGCCTGGAATGACAGAGTTCTGCTGAAAGAAATGCAGTATTTTTTTTCTCCTTTTTGGGGATGAGTGTGATTTTGAAAACAGCTGTGTCTGTTTCTGTGTTCTAAGACCGCTAGGCTTTAGTTTTCTGCCACAATTCAGTTGGAGGAACAATTCTGTGTTCATTTCAGTGATTTAAAGGTGTAAGGGAAGCAAAGCCAGAAGCTAAGGAGCGTCGTGCTTCTGGCTCACAGAGACCTCTGTAAATTGAACTTTCCCATAGACGATGCAGAAATGTTGTAATTATTACTGTGGGCTCGTGGTCCTCTGGTTTATGTGACACAGGTAGGAGTAGCTCATATGGGACTTAAACTCCATCTACCCAGAACTACAGTTCTTTGCATGTCGTTCAGCAGGATTTAGATTAGTTCCTCAAAAGCAAAGGAGGTTATCCATGTCCCCAAATTCAGAGCATTACTCTGAAGTATTTATAACCACTTCAGCATTTTCATTGCTGTGCCTCTCTTCTTCCAATCTTTAGCAGAAATGCATTCTTATTTCCTATTTCTGGAGGGACGTTTGCTTATTTTCTTTCAACTGTCCTGGCCTTCAGGAGGTTGAAACAAAAGGGCAGAGACCCCCTGAAAGAGATTTTGCTTCACAGTGGTATAGTATGTTTTATTGCTGAATGATGAATACCAATTTAATTTTACTTGGGAGCCCTGGTTGTGTTTTCTTTTGTTATATCAGAACTGTGGAAACGAGTTTCAACTACTGTTAAAAATTGTTACAATACTACTATAAAATATAGAATTTCCAGTGTATCCAGCTTGTTCTACAGCCCTTCCAAACTGAACTTAATTAGGCTGCATGTCACCTATATTGTCAAAAATATAATACTTTTACAGTCACATGTGGGATGTGGTAATGCATTAAATCAGGAGATTTGTCAATATCTCTAAACAGTGTCCTAAGGTGCCCTTTGTTGAAGCTCATTTTAAACTAGTGTGAATAACTGCTGAGATGATAATATGTCTTTATCTATATTTAGGATATTTATTATGGAATAGAACCAAGGGTAGGCCATAAAACAAAGAAGAATTTTTCTACTTCAAGAATTTTGAGCAGTGTTCATGTGCATAAATACATAAATGAGTATGATCACTATAAAATTTCTTTTGTGTCATGAGTGAAGGATCTTCACATAGACACATTTTCCTTGAGTTTAGTCGATCTGAAGAAATATTATACACAACATGTGCTTCTGGTAGAAGCTGGTGCATTTTCAAAGACTTCAGTGAGCTTCATCACTTAAAATTTGCAGAAAAAGATTGGCCTTATTTTGTGGAAAATAAAACAAAACACATAAGAACTCAATGCAAAATTCCTTTAAGTTCACAGAAAGTTGTAGTGACCTCCATGGGCGCTTCATGAAGCACTAAAATTATTCTTAATACCTGCTTTTGAGTCATTTTATCTCTGTTGTTGCTGATTCTTCCTGCACCCCCTTTAAACTTTACTAAGCAATACTGGTATTGAAGTGATATTTCCTAAAAGCATGTGCTCTAGATGACAAAATGTCAGCATACTTAACAATAACAACAACAACAACAACAACAAAATAAAATGAAAGTGTATTTATTTTATCCTAAGGAAGTGGGATGAGATGAAAAGCCCCATTGTCAGACACCTATTGGAGCAGTGAATTAAGAAGCAGCAGTATACTGTTCAAATTCAGAGCATAATTCAATAAATACATACTGCATATTCACGTTCCACAACTAGTAATTACAAACAGATGCAATCACCAGGTCTTTTTCAACATCTTTACAAACCTCACCGACCTGTTAAGAGACCTCAGAGAGGAGTTAATTGAGAAGTACGCCCACATCTCACACTCTGCTCAAATGTGTGTGCTTTTAAAGCTCGGCACCCCCACCCCTAAATAAATAAATAAATAAATAGAGAAATAGAAGTGTGTGGGCAGGCAGGGTTTATATAAGGAGAGAATTCAAACTTCAGCATGTTTTCAATTATAGGAAAGAGACGACAATGTCACCTTTTAAAACAGACTGGGCCTAGCTTGTCAGTGCCCGTCACTTCCCATTGTGATGTGTAAATCGCAGCATAGAGGGTGCTAGGAGAGTTGGCATAGTTACTCGCTGATGTGGAGGTATCAGAGCAGTCCCTGCAGCTGGGCTCTTTAGTAGTTAGAGGACCAAGCACCGAATCTGTTGAGGAAGACGATACGTGCAAAAGTAGGTTTCCTTCTTTTTCTTGGGTGTGATGATGTCATTTAGAAATGCCACGTTTGCCTGATGTGTGGGAGTGGCAAACTCTATTCAAAGCTAAATATTATTTTCATAGGTTTTAAAAGCTTTTAAAACACAACTAACTTATAGTTCCACCCGCAGTTTCCTTTCTGCACCCTCGGACAGCATCAAACAAGGAATTGTGATTACAAGAAATGTTCCTTTTTTTGTGATGGGTATAGTGGTTCATGTCACAAGAGGCATCATCTAAAATGTGGGAGAAGTTGTGGAATGAACAGCGAATATTTTTATGAATAAGCTCAAAGCGTTTCAGTAATTGACAATACATACTTCAAACAGAAGACATGGCGTGAAAACGTCTTTCACAGTATCAAATTAGTTATCACTTAACGTTCCAAATATAAAGCAACCACGTACTCTGTAATGCCATTCTATTTTTCTGCTTTAAGAATTGATCGGCATAGCACTGTGTATCAGCAGCATGAACAGATATGTCAATGCGTGTGAGGAGTCTCAAATACCTTATTCTAAGGAGAAGGTGAAGATGTAGGAAGTCCTGGCGACTCTGAGCAGACCAGGAGGGAATGATCCGGAGGGATTCAGGTTTTGGTTCAGTTTTCCTTCCCATAGTTCTGAAAGTTTGTAACTTCCTCATTGCTTTCTTGGCTCCAAAAAGGGCAGGGCATTTTCCTCCCCGCCTACATGTTTGTTTGCTGCAGGATTGGTAAAGTGGTAGGTAATAAAAGAGGGATTTATGGAACACAGATGGATAAAGCATTAGTAGAGGCATCAGGAGCTCTGACACTGATTTATGGGACAAGTGACTTGGGGCCACATGCAGTAAACAGTTTGAACATTGTTCATAATCTTTAAATTACATCCCCAAACTATTCTAGCTGAATTCTATAATCACCAGACTATGTTTTCTAGTGCTCCATTTCTGTGTTAATGAATCTTTAATTCCTCTCAGCACAGGGGCCAGATTTAAGAGAACAGTTGGTGGGTATTTCTTTTCTGACAGTGTTTCCTCCTCTGGAAACTCCTCTTCCAGATCCTTTCCCAATCCCCAGGGTATAAGTGTTCTGGGAAAACCTTATTGAACTCAATCTCTGGTAGAAATGGCTAGGGAGACAACGCCAGTACAATCACAGGAATCATTGGTAGACATCTAATTTCTGATCATGCAAAGTTCCAAGTGGGAGCTGGTCCTAGGGCAATGTCTTGAAATCTTTCTTGGTAACACACAAGACTGTATTTTTTTAGTCTTCTCAAATCGGAGGTAAGGATAGTGTTAGAAACTTAGCAAGAGCTGGAACATAATGTATCTCAAAGGGATAAGCTACTGCCAATCAACTGATGAGCAGTACCATCACCCTCTCTGCAAGGCAGAAGCTGTCTTGTTGCCAGGTTTCACTGAGTTCCCAATTTTGCTGAATGCTGTTTGCAATCACAAATGTAAGCTGCTCAGCCTGAACAAGGAGCAAGAAATCCATTCCTTTTTTTTTTTTTTTTTTTTTTTAAAAAAAAAAAAAAGATGATTCTCCACTGTATGCTGTGAAATACAATTTTTAGATACTCAAGGAAATTTTGAGTAGAAACTATATTACCTCTGGGATGGGTGGTCCTAAATGATGGGAGTATGAGAATACTTTGTACTTAGGTACCTATATTCTGATTCAACCTTATTTTATAATCTTAAGTAATTGGATTGAGTTTTTCTCCATGTTTTCAACGCTCATTTAATTTTGGAAAGCATTTTGTGGTAAATGGGTAGAATGTGTTTATTAAGCATGAAGTATTATTTAGTTGATGATTGACTTGAGGGCCATGTATAGCTTTATAGCAGGGCATAAAACAAAGCAAAGAGAAAGAAACTATCATTCAGATGAATTACAAATACAAAGAGTCCTGTCTGCAGCTGTTTTACACTAATTATATGAAGTGCCTCTCATTATTTCTGGTAACAGGAAAAGAACCTGTTTTCTTCATTTTTTAAAATATTGCAATCCCAGGGTCTCCTGTAGTATTCTTCACCACAGGGATCAGGGATCCCAAAGTGGTTTCTGTATCAAGACTGTGTAGAGGAATCACGTCCCTGTGAGAAAATTCCTGGTGGGACAGAAGGCAGCAATTGCTCACTGTGAGCGGGACCACCAGGGGTGTCTGAGGCAGGTGGGACAACCCTGAATCTCAGTTACCTGAAGGTCAGTTTGGACCCATTTTAGAAAGATGAACTACAAGGGAGTTATTCTCCCTTGAGAATATTTTTTGGGCTATATTCACTAGACCAGCAAGGAAGATGAGAGAGTCTCAAGGATGTTTGTGGTGATGGCACATGTTCTGAATTCAAAATGGAGAACCAAATCAGCTATACATCAAGCAAAATTCCCATGATTTGAATTTCTATAGGACAAATCCCAAAGGCTCTTTATTTAACATGTTTTGGAAATGACCAGCACTCGTATTCTCCACATGCTGGCTGTGTGGCCATTGAACCAGCAGCCTTTAATTTGCTACAGCTCATCTTTTGTAGTCAGATCTTCACAGTCATCCAGTATACCAAAGTTTTCTCATTTCACTTTGTTTCCCTATATGCAGCCAGTCATATGCTCATAGATTCAGACATACTATTTTAAGGAACCCCCTACCTGTGCTGCTTCTGTATTCAACTAGATACAAGGGTCAGTAGTTTTCCGCACCACCGTTTCTTTCTCATCTCTTTCTCTGCTTCTTTGAGCCTGGGCCAATTTTTCATTAAGGAGAGCTCAGCAGTAGAAAGAACACATGTGGCAGCAAAAGCAGAGTGGCTTTTTCCATTTCCTACTGCCATGTGATTTTTTATTTTGAAATCTAAGCACAACATGAAGCATGCTGCTCTTCAACTCAATGAATTGGTAACTTGCTTCTCTGTATGTTGTCACCAGCAATCATAAACTAGGGAAAGGCAATCTCTCCTAATACTGTTCCTTTCTAGGCTAGGGTAACAGAAGCCCTAGATGAAAGATTATTCATATTCTTCTATTCAGACAGTCTCATATGGTGATTTTCTTTGGAGAAAAAAAAAAAAAATCAGTAAAATTTACACTTCCAGGATCCTGTCTAAACTCTGTAGTTTATTTCATGCTTCTAAGTCAGAAAGGCATTAATCAAAATACCTGCCACAGAATTTCTAGCTGCTACTTTACTGGCTGATCTGGACTCTCTGACATGTTCACATGTGTAGGTTAAATGAAAGATTGCACAACAGGGCTTAAGTTGTCCTTGCAGATACTTTATTTATTTATTTATTTATTTATTTATTTTCCCCTGTTTGAAGCAGGTGAACAGAACTGGGGACATTTCTTTCAAGTAATCAAGTGCCTGATTTGCAATGGGAGGGACTGGAGTTTGGAGAAGGCTCTACAGGTATGGCCAGATGATCACAAGCAATCCAATTCAGAAGCAAGGCTGCCCATCTGCCAAGGGTGGTAATTTTCAACTAATGAGTGGTTAAGTCTTAAGACACCCTAACTTGGTCTCTTGTGATCCTCTGTGTACATTCTTGCTCTTGTTGGAGGTACAATGTTGAAAGCTTAATTAAATGCTAAGTCTCTTAAGGGAAGGAATTCTGCTCCCTTTTACAGTCTTTTGGCTTCACAGCCCACAGTGCTGTAGACAAAGAACAAGGCTCTCTCTTAGCGCTTTCTTAGCACAAGAACAACAATGGTTTATTGCAAGTGGCCGCATTCAATTTCTAACATAAGAGGGGGGCATGTCCAAATGTGATCTACAATCAGAAAAAACATATCCAGAAAAAATTGTATTGTGGAAATGCTAAGCTGTATCAGGCTAGAAGGCAGCCCACAGGTAGAGCCTGAAAATCTGAAGAGGAAAAATAGTCATTTCAAAGCATCTCTCAAGTACTTCTCTTAGGCCTCCTGGAGAATCCCCTCCCAGATGTAGGTGCTGCCATGGGAACAGAAGGAAAGAGCCCTTTAATATTCTGTGCATTGAGTAGACTTGCTATCAATATGCTCTTAGGAAAGGTAGCATTTCTGAGCTTAATGATTAAAGATGCAAAAGTATGGTGTTGTACTTCCCAATGAAAATTGGACCCTCCAGAGATTACAGATAAATGGCTAGATATCCCAGACCATAATTTGAGCAAGTTCCAGACCACTGACCAGAAGAAAATTCAACTACTGAACACAAAGACATGTTTGCAGCCATGAACGCTATCTGACAGAGTAACTAGATTATATCAGATTTTGCTTACAGGCAAATGAAAGTAAATAAACCTGAAAAATTATTTTAGAGTGTATGACTGTAGGTGTTGAAAAATACCACTCATGAAGACTTATGATACAAGCAAGAATTACCTTTCTGTCCCTAATCTGCTCTCAAGGCTTCCTTTTTGTCTTTAAATCATAATAAAAAAAAGAAGCTACTACCTTAATATTTCTTACATGTCAGCTCAGACCCCCTTGGGTTAATACATTCCGCAGTCTTGTTGTTTCCTTCTCATTAAGCTAAATGTTTTATGCAAATCATCTGACATAAAGCCAGACGACCAATCTAGAAAGGCTGTAATTCCATCTGATGAGTTCATTCAACTGAAATCTGTACTTAATTTCCATAATTATACTACCCTATTCTCATAATGTGAACTGATTGCTGCAAAAACACAAAATAACTAAAATGCATTCAGATTTAAAATATGAAAATGATATGTCCCTTTGGGCACAAGAGTTATGTTTTACAAACAGTTTCTCTATTATTTTTTTTTTCTTCCACAAAATATCTCTTTATTTAAGGCTGTGTCAGCCTAATTTAAAGACTAATAAAATGATAAGAGCCATTTCTAATGCAGTTTTGTCTTGGTAGTGAAAAAAAAAATGGAAGGGAGGAAAGGAGGAGGGGGAAAAGAAAATTGAGAAAAAATGACACCAGGGCATTAACAATTATATTAATGTGTTATGCTCAGAAGCCTGAAGATTGGTATCTTCCTTGTCATGCAGCTTAAACTTAGAACAAACTGGCTGTGTTGTTGCTGACAAGTCTAAGTATCTTCTTAATTATAGAATCAGCCAAATTAAGTCACTGCTGCACCAATCAAGCTGTAAAAGAGCTAGCGTAGCTGTTTCTCACATGGCTTGAAGGAGATGACAAAGGTCTGAGCTTTCTTTTGGGAAAATCATGCTTGTTTGGTTGTCCAGAACCAGCATGGAAGTCTGTGTTGCTAGCTTTGAATTGGATTTATTGTTGGTATTTGAAGGAATCTAGTCTAACACAGAGTGATATCTATTCAGCACGCTCTATCCAGCAGGCTCCCAAAGTATTCCAAAGTTTGAGCTCAACATAACTCCTTAAGAGACTAAGTCATTGAGTTTCTAGAAAGCCAGGCTTTTTATCTTTTTCTGTTTGGTTCTATAACCATGGTACAACCGAGAACAGCAGTTACGATGTGTGACACTAAAAATGTGGAACAATATTTAGAAAACCCTGTTCAAAGGGCAGGATGCAAAAGAGGCATTCAAAAAGGCTGACTGCCATTAACCAGACTGCATTACCAACCTCTGTTGATGTGCAGCCCTTGCCATTAAAGGGATCCATGAACAACCAGCAAAATTAAACCTGTGGCTATTACCTAAAGAATAAGTGCAAACTGATCAATCTCACGCGTGCTATGTGAAAAGGTACGCTGATATTCAGAAACATATGCTTCTGTTTAATATAAAGCCTCTGGTTATTTTTTTGTGTCCTGCATACAAAAAAGCATTTTTTTTCCTTGTATTACTCAGAAAGGTAGTAGTTAATTTTTGGTTTGGGTCACTGACTCTATCAGGTTCTGCTAGTTACCATATACTGCATGATCTTCCTTCTCCACCCTCGACTGAGGGTCCTTCAGTATATCATGATTTGTGACTGCCCATTTGTCTGTCATCTAGGATTTGTGTTACTGAGTAAATTTTCTGCGTAGAGTAGATACCCTTGACTGATAATCTCTCATTAGGAAGCAATGCTCAGCAATTCAGTTCTACTAATGATAATTGTAATACTGTACTTCAAAACCCAGATTCTTTCTATATAGGTGGAATAAGCATAAGCAGTGGCTGTTTTATTTCTCTTATATTTTAATCACTCTTGTCTCAGATATTTCTTCTTCATCTAAACTTTTGTGTATTGTAGTTGGTTTTAGGATTTGCTTGAACTCTGTGTGCTCTTAATTTGCAAGGAGCTGAAAAACAGAGTTCACTTTCTTGAAATCTTCCAGGGGTTCAGGTATGTAGTAGATGATGCTGCATATGATGGATGTTGAAACCAGTTAAATATGCCATGCTGCTGTGAGTATGTGCTATAATATTGCTTCAGGAATTCTATGGAATGGAGATAATTCTGTTGTTACCATGATGACCTTTCTAGGGAAAAAAGCAGAATCACATTATAGCTTTCTAATAAAAATAAGAACTAATCCTGTTAAATGCAAGCTCATCCAGCTAAATCACTTTAGCTTTCTCATACCCCTAGTTTAAATATCCTCAGCTGCCTTTCTTGAAATGACAAACACTCACAGATAAACAGCATCAGCGACTGCTGTGTAGGGAGAGGGGAGGCAGCCCATCCATCATCCTTTTCCAAAGTGTTGAAATATGCAGGCTTACACCCATCTTTGGTCAGAGAGAAGTTCTTAGGGCACTTGCATTTGTGAAGTGGCTAAAGAGCTCCAACACCGTATTTCTGTGCAGTTGCCTTAGCCTCCATTTAATGTTTTGTTCTAAGGTGTCTAGTTGAGCAGAGCTCCTTGCTGGGACACTCGCTGGTTATGCTTCAGAAGAAAGAGTGTCACTTACTTAATTGTCAGCATCACTTCCTGGAGCAACTGGTTATTCCAGAAGAATGAACTCTCTCTTATCCAATTAGCTTAATGGACTGGAAGTGTCTAAACCCAAATGCTCACACCAGCTAACTGAAAAGCTTTCCGTACTGAATACAAAGGTTGTTCATAGCCTTATGGATTATTAAGTTTATACTTTGTAATCAGAACTCAGAAGAAAATATTGTTTTGTAAGCCAAGCTCTATGAATTTTCCAGTTGAGAGGAGTCCCTTTAAAAAACTAAATTGCATTTTATTTGGATGCAGGATAGAATGAAGAAGCTAATGAAGCCAATTTGAAAAGGATGTCATTTGTTCTAAAAAGTGTTCGTCATTGTAGATTCCTCCATCTATTGGAGAAAATGACCTAATTTTACACAAGGTGAATCTAGTTCTGGAACTAGCAGTTTTGATTTGCATACACTGAATGATTCTACTTTTACCAGGCTTATTTGCATGAAGCAATTTGGATGCAGCTTGGTCATAAAAAGATTTTTGTCTGTGTTTCACTGGAGTTTTCGAACTGGTAAAGCTCAGTAATTATTTAATAGGAAATATAAAAATATTTTTCAGTGTAACTCCCTGGAATTTACCTTGAATTGATCTCAGTATGTTATTGCAACAGTGATCACCAAATACACATCGTGGTGATCTCTCTCCTCGCTCTTATTCCTTCCACTCAAAATTACATTAAATCAAATGGATAGGTTTTATATTACATAAAATTTCCATGAATTTCAGCATTGATTTGCATATCAATTGAGCAGATTTAACAATTAATAGTATTTATTGTGATTGTAAATACAGAAGCCCTGCCAATTTGACTTACTGCACAACTATCACCACTTATTTTTACCTTGAATTCTCTTTTAATGAGATAGCTGTGAGTCACAGAACTCATTGGTTTGTGCATCTGAGGAAAAGAGTAAACTTACCTGCTGTGAGCACTCTATTGCCATTGCTAGATTCCTTCTAGTATCTCATAGCTTGTTTACAGCTAGCTGTACACTGCACTGCAGGCTGTAATGCAGGCACACCCAAGATTGTTTTGCTAGTACAACTTCTCAGTATATTGATACTAAATCTGGCAGATAAAGCACGATAGCTGCACGTCTGTTGCTGGAAATACCTCTTCCTTATTACGCCAATTTACAAAATGCCCAGTTAAAGTAATATCCAATATTTAATAACAGAAAATGTGAGTCTTACGTCTTAGCTGCAGATCTAAATATCAGACCTTGAGAGAAGAGAGAATTGAATAGTCATTGAGAAAATGACTCAGAAAAAGATTTTCAGAGTGACTGTTCACTGCCTTCAAGCAGTCAGTTCTCTAAACAGAGCCTTCCCACTGAGGATACCTTGAGCTATTTGCAACTCATTGTTAACCTAAGATGATAAAAGACCAAAACTCAATTGGCTTATGGAGACACGCAGGCAAGTTACTTCATTTTCTTGGCCCCAATTCAGCAAAGCAGTTAAGCATGTGCTTCTGCATCATTAGAGTCCAATGGTGCTTTAAACCCATCCCTTAAAAAAGAGTTTTAATGTTGCTTACATCAGGTGGAACAAAAATGGTTGGAATGAAATAATCAACTAAAGAGAGTCTTGGGGTATAGCAGGGCAACACTATATATACAGGAATATATACAGGAAATGTTTAGTACCAAAATAAGTATTTATGAGCAAATATTATTGCACTGTACATGAAGTACCCCTTGGTAACAGCTTAATATTTTTCCAAGTTAAAGGGAAATACACTCGAATCTTCCCTTTGCTAGAAGATCTTTTTGTGAGAAGTGGATAAGAGTGCAGAAGGATCTGAGAAATGGAGTTGCCTCGGGGGAAAGAAAAGGAATTAAATTGAGGGGTAATTATAGAAATCTGCTTTGCAGACTCACACCAATCTTACAGACCTCAAACTAACTGAAGTGACTCAGAGAAGCTTAAACTATTGGAAAGTCTTAATCACACTTGGTCTAAAAGTTTGCATTGAAAATGCACTCCCTGAATATTGGTTGAGTAACCAAAGATCATGTAGTGGCTACTAATTGAATAGCTGATCATAGTCCATTACAGCATCTCCTCCTAGCAAAAAAAGGATATGTTCTGGAGTGTAACTCACATCAAATCATCTTTCATGCCTATAGATTCAGCCCTCCTAATCTTCAGAGAAAAAATTGTGCAGAGCAAATATTGACACATCATACAAATGTCAAGTTGCCATCTCCCTTGTTCTGTTATTTTTTTTTATTATTTTTTTTATTATTTATTTTATTTTATTTTAATTTTTCCCTAGACCTCTGGCAATCTCTGCATGTTTACTTTACAAACAAGCTGTCTAATTGGGAGACTTATAATTAAGTTCATATGCAAAATGGTTATACTAGGTCAACATTTCAAGCAATAGACTCCTTAGAACTCCCGGTATAGCTTCTGGCCATGGATGGCATCTCCATCTACATGAAGCAAACACTGTTTTAAAGTATCAGCTAAGCTGTTGTGCTTTTGCCAGCAGTTTTAATAATGAATCTTGCACTGCGGTTACAAGTTTTGCCTGAAGAAATGTGATTGGGTTAAGCTGCTTGGAATCCCAGGGATGGTTGAGACGGTGACATGATCAGTGGGATCTCAATCTGGCTGTAAATTTGCTGACAAAACCAACCCTATGCACGGGATTTTGCATGCCATTTAAATTCCAGCTCATCTAAATTTGCAGACCCACCAATGGCAGATATGTTGTGGGAACTTCCACCTCCCTTCACTTTCTGTAGGTCTGGATGCCAGAAGAGCCAACAGCTATGCCCAAAAAGGGTAAAACAAAGATGTATTACTCGCTTTTCAGGAGTACCCTCCAGATAACTTAGTTATGGTTCTCAGTGACACATCACTCACTTTTTGTGAAAGAACACTCACCTGTGAGACCATAATGAGCAGGTTATTAGAAGCCAGAAATATTCTGCTTTCATTTTTTGGAGAGATGACAAGCTCCCTGCATAATCAGAATGACTTGAGCAATCAACCTCAGCAGGAGCTTATTTTCTAGTTCTAGTTTTTATAATCCATATGATATCTTCACTGTACTTTCACTAAAGACATATGTTCAGTCTTTTATATATATTTCACATGGACTTTACATTATGGATTTAAATGAAATTTGCAATGTAAGTTCATGAATACACTACCCATATACAAATAAATTATACATGCTCTATTAATTCTCCTTTTTCTTCATCACCAAACATGTATAAACCAAGATAGCAAAATACATATGAAATGGATTACAGTGCTTCTTAAGATGTTCTCACTTTTCTGTTATGTTTGTTATTTCTGTTTACTGAACGAGAATGAAGATTAAAATTGGAAAATATATTTTCATAGTTTTTCTACTTGGGTAGAAATCAAACAGAATGAACTGCTTACTGCATCAATGGATACACAGATTTACTGTTAGCTTTAGGAGAGAGACAGTGATTGGAATGAGAAGTGATCTTGGTTGATATCTTACGTTTATGATGGATTATGAAATACAATGATTTAATATTTGATGCAAGGGGAAGAACTGTGACATTCTTAAGCTTTGATTCAGGAAGGAAATGAGATATTCACACAACTTTCAGCACACAAATAGCCCATGTTATTCTAATAAAATTCCACATGGGCTTTAAGTCAAGCACCAGCTTTAGTTGTAGGTAAACCTTTGTAGTAACCATAGTGTCATTGGGTTTTTAATAGTAGCCACTGGAATAAGGACAGTCGGGATTTAGAGATGCTAAAGTGAATCCCAGATGAATCATCTGTTGAGTGTCTGGGTAATTAAGCATGCCTTTTCTGAACATGACCCTCCAGGGGACTTTGAAGCATTAAAAGGACTTGATGCAAAAAGAGGAATAGCAGAAAGAGCTTGGAGTTGTGATGAACAGCCTGTAGTGGTTCTCCCTGTAAGTACAAGTGAGGATTTTGTTTTTCCAAAGCTCAAGTTAAAAATAAATAAATAAATAAATAAGCAATTATCCATAGATTCTGAGTCAGCATTCCTTCCCAGAGTGATACACTCATGCCAATAATTTTATCCATGTATGAAATGTGATGAGCACAGAATGACTGTCTGTTACTGGTAAATGTATTACAGGATGTTAATTAGAATTCATTAGTCAAGATGTGCAGCTACACTGCAAAATATATTTCCTCTCAGTGCACATTCTGGGGTTTGAAGCAAGAACACTGAGGAAGAATGTGAGTTTTCAATGCCTAACTATTCTGCATACTGGACTGAAGGCTGGTAGAATATATTTCATTTTCCAGTCCTATCATCCTTCTTGAATACTTATTTCACTTCAGGAAAAACAAAACACAACAACAACAACTACAAAACCCCCCACTTTTCCTCAAAATTGAGTTCAGTCCTATTTCAGACTTAATTTCTTGTGAGTGTTCTACCAAACCATTTTAATCAAGGTAGCTGACCTAAGAGTAATTTTAGCAGAAGGCACATTTGTAACTGTCAAAGTTCATTCCAGAATCCTTAGATATTGGAAAAGACAAATATACAACAAACTCTGTGTATGCAGCTGAAACAATTTCTGTTCTTGATATATAATATATGTAAATTAGCATCCACTAATAGCTACTCCAGTAAGTTTATTGGCACTGAAATAATGTAAGGAACTTCTGAGCTGTTCATATACAATTTACCAGAAAGAAAGAGGTGAAGTAAGTTACAACTGTACGTTGAATTTACTACACCACTATACCAAGGCATTCTCTCTCTATTTTTCACTCTCTCACTCATTTTCTTTCATTCTGTCTGTCTGTCTTCATTGTCAGCAAAAAAATGAATCCTTTCTGGAGGTTTTCTTAATACCAAGGTGGTGAATATGTGTGATAATATGTTGAGAGATGTAACTGATAAGTAACCAAACTGCCTCCTTAGATATGGTCGCCTAGTGCTGCCACCAATTTGGGTTGTGTTTCTGGAGTAAAACAGCTCATGTTTGTCGTCGTCCTCTACAGATGAATTATGTTATGATGGGAGGGAGAAATCCAACTCAGAAAAGGCTTCCTCCAAGGATATACTACAGTGAATTTACTTCCAATACCAGCTTTGGTTAAGAATATGTTCACACCTCTCCTTCAGATTTGTTGCCCACATACATGCTAGGTAGCTTGCAGCCTGCATGATGTTGGCAGACCTAAAGCCAGCCAAAGTTCAGTGAATTTCAAACACAATTTAAAGCCACCTTTACTGAGCACCTCCTGAACTGTGTTGCATTTCCCTAAGCAAGAGCTGAGGATTGTGTTGCTTCATAAGTTACTTCCCAGTTGAGACATTTTGATCTAAACTGATCATCCTCAGCTCCTAATGCAATCCTTGAAGTAAATGCCCTCCTCATATATTCATTCTTGGTTGGCAGCAACCAGACAAGACCTAACAACATTTACCTCCTATTCATCTGCTCTGTGGGACAGCACAGTGGATATAATCCTAATACACCACAACACTCATTTTGGGGAATAAGCTAATACAATAGTTACATAAATAGGAAAAATGCATTTCTAAGATGGGATAAAATGCTGTAGATATCAAATGCATTTCCTTCCTGTAATGCCATTCAAAAAGAAAACAGTCTTCCAACATACTCCATTGTACTGTCTGCAGTACAATTTAGTCCTATATACTGTAGTACTCATGCCCTTACATCCTTTTTCCTGACCTCATTATTTGGATGGCAGCACTCTAGAATTAAATTTTCAGCCTTATAGAAATAGACTGTACTTCTTACAGTGAGCATTCCTTTCCAGTAGAATTGTTGAACACCTTTACTTTCTTTTTCTGGGCAGCAGTAGCTACAATCAGTGTATTCACATCTGTTCACCCAGTGGCCCTAATTTAAAAAAGGCCCATCTCCTTGTCAGTAGATGCTATTCCCCTTAAATACGCAGGCCTTTTAAAAGAATAACTGTGTCAATAAAGGCCAGAAATTAATCTGGTGTCAAATGAAACATGGAATCTAGCAGCTTTATTCTAAACATCAAGACAAGGTCAACTGCAGATCAACTGCAAATGAGTGGATTAGTCACGTCAAGGTACAGGCAAACCTACATATTTTCTTAAATTCCTTTAAAAAGTAAGTGTAAATCATTTTTAAATACTCCATTTTTCCTGAAAGGGTAAAGACAGATGTCATTCAGCCCTGATCTGATTTTTGGATGTTCTACTTCCTTAGCACGAATAGAAAATCAGCTCAACTGTGAGTCAAGGAACGCTATTGTGTTGTCTCCCTTTTGAAGGAAGCAAGCTGAAAGAAAGAAATGAATGAGACCTATGACAGTCTCCTCTTGGACTCAGGTGTCTAGGAGCAAGATTTTAATAGCCTTTGCAGGGAGAAGGAATCTTATCTCCCCAAACTTTAGCTCTGCCACTCAGCCAAAAAAAAAAGAGAACATCTGAGAGCAGTTAACATTTAACACATCGGAAGGAATGGAAGCTAGCTTACTATAGCAGCCAAGAAAATCTGTAATAAGGAAACGATTTGTATGAGAGAAGAAGGTTGCAGAAGAGCCTGCATAGGGTTGAAGTCAAAGAAAAAGATAGACCGTTTGACGTTGATGTCAAAGTCAACGTTTTCTTTGGTTGAAACCTTTGCTCTTGGAACAGTATGTCATGGTGGCACTAAACCATCACATTGGTACATTCTCCAAGTACAGACATGGCAGACATTTTAAAAGCAAACAGAAGGTAATAGATCCTTAGACCCTACCACAAGAGGTCAGGAGGAAAAGAAAACTGCCTGCAGAAAACATTTTTGACTCATTTTCAGAGCTTTTGCAGAAGATGCAGTGTATTATCAGGACTATGGGTGCCATTCCCAGTGTAGGGTGACTTTCTTCTTTTCCTTAACCGAGCTAGGGAAACAGGAAAGGCGTCCAAAATACTCAAGCATAACCAAAGAGCTTTTGGCTGTTAAAACAGTGTCCACTACCTAAAAGTAAGCTGGGTGGAAACATCATGAAGGCAAAGTGAAATCTGACCTACAACTGCACCTGGTCTATACTTATCCAAAATTTCGGTCTCTAATATGTACGATGAGAGACTTCTCCCATACTGTTTTTTTCTGGGGAGTTTTTTACTAAAACACCTTCTGTAAAAACACATTCAGTCTGGAACTGAAAAAAATATATTTTAAATTTTCGGGCCTCTATTCCATTCCCTTATCTTCCTGTCTTTTATTCTACCAGATTAAAAGACTACAGGACATGGCATTTTTATCTTCCTCTTGGTCCCCAAGACACATTTTTCTTTCTTTATGATAAGCTAAACAGAGTGAGCTTTTTAAGTACTGTATTGTAAGGCATCTATTTGAATCCTATTTTTATGCTTCTTTTTCTACTGTTTGTACCAGAGCTGTTAGAATTTCTATTTCAGACTTATGAGTGTTGGGTAAGACGATAAGAATCATATTTCTACTCAGATTACCTCTGTTTATATGAAGATTTTGTTAGTTCTTTTTGGTACAGCATCATCCTCGATTCTCATCCATTCAGCTGCACATCCACTTTGAGCAGCAAATCTTTCCAGAGCAATTTCTTTCCAGGCTATAAATCCTTTGTGTGATAGGCATGGCCTGCCTTTCTTGTGTTTAGCTATGTCCAGTTGCATTTGGCTGTATGTGTCCTCTGCTTGAATTCCCCCAATTTACCAAGCAGCTCTGTTCAGAGTTCTAAACAATTTTTCTCTCAAGCAGTAGCTACAGCAGCCACCAATTTTCTCAACAGTGATTTTATAGTTAATTCTGGATCACTGATGAAAAGGTTCAATTCTGGTAGGCAGTGATGTACTAAAATTCCATTTTTCCATGACATCTTTCCCTGAAAATAGGTTTGTAAAATGTGCCATATGGTTGGTTATTAGCCCACTTAATGTTTACCTTAAGAAGGTACAATGCTAAATTTAAACAGAATATTGTGTATTACAGTATTCTAACATTATATTTATAGGAGTTTAAGTGTGTTACCTCCCTAAACCCCACCTGTAAATTTACCAGGGTGGTAAATGTAATTAGGGTAGTCTGACAAAACCTTTCTTCCATAGAACCATGGTGTCTCACACTCCCTTTTAATCCTTTATCAGATGAGTTCCTTGTCAAATATTTGACAACAGGCTAACAAGGCTTTGCTGAACCATCTCATTTGGTCTTCCTGAATGTTGCCTCAAAAATTGCACTTTTATCCATGTCCAGGGTTTTTCTTGGTATTTTACTCAAGCAGCCTAGGTATCACCTAAACCTGATCTCGAACTCTTGAAAAACAGCCATTCTTTCTGTCTGATCTTTGATTTTCTGATAGGCTTTGTTGGACATGCTCTTGGAAAGTATTTCATAATTTTCATGACTAGAAAGTATTTATTTCTTTTGCTATGGGATAAAAACCATAAAAATAGAATTTAGGTATAAAGCTAATCACCTGCTGCTGAATCTTCCTTGCATTTGTGGGTTTTGTTAGCTTTGTTTTTCCTGACCAACTAAAATGCTAAACAAGCATTTGTTTTACTGAAAAAGCCCTTCTCTCTCTCTCAGGCTTTCTCCTGCTTTCAAAATTCCACAATACTTGGTATAAAAAGAATTTTGGGGTATGCTAATATTTGAGTATTTTCCTATGTATTGTTTGAGCTGAGGCTAGCATGGCACTGGGAATTTAAGAGAGAAGCCACAGCAATAACACAGTTTGGGAAGAGGAAAAAAATCTCCTTTGAGAAGCAGAGAGTTCTTTCTTGGCTTTCCTTGCATACACTTAATAAGAGGGAAAAGATTCTTGCAGTGACACCTAATTGCTTTTGTTCCTGTATATTCCCTTTGCAAATCCTCTAAAATTGCAGAACTTCTTCAGGATTCGTGGACAGCTGTAAATCACCCTTTACTGGCAAAAAAAACCAAAGGATTGCAGCCCCCCTAGGCAAATAAAAATATTTTTATTTTTTATCTATTTTTTGGCACAATATTTTTTCATTTTTCTGGACCTACACTTATTTCATACATCATATGTCCTCCACCATCAGTAGGACTTGAACCACTGGGTCAAAAAATGCCCCAGATTGGATGGTCACCCTTCAGGTGAGATGTGGTAGAAGAAGGACTTGCCAGGTGTAATAGTCATTTCATTTGAACAAAATGATAAGCAAATACTCACAGTTTCCTTGATAACAGGCTGCGTTTCTTCCTAAAATTGAATATGATCTTGTTATTAAATTCTTCTTTACACCTCAGTCTACATGACAATTTTTTCAAGCTTTAATATTGGTCTAGAATTGAAAGGAAAACAATGTTTGCTTTCTAATTGCCCTATTTATTTTTAGTTTGATCTCATTTATTTAGCATTAAAATGAAATCTTTCCAAAGCAACTGCTCCATAAACTAAAGTGACAGCACTTAACACTGCTCCAGCACATATGTCTGTCACTCAAATAGACAGCCGTCTGTAAACACATATAAGCAACTTCATTCTTCCATCAGAAACCTTGCTGTTCCCAAGTCAAAACAGAAACATGGGTAGAATATAATTGTTATGAGAACTTGTTCCACAGTTTCTGTGCTGCAGTGCTGGCCTAATTTCACTGGGGAGGAATAGAAGTTTTATGGAGCTGTGAAAACTAGTGTTCAAAAATTACTTATAATTTATATGTGCCAAATGGTACTTCTGGCACCTTAATTATTCCTTGTTTCATTATTCCTGGATTCCTGATAGCAGGCTGATTCATAGCTTTCACTTGTTCTCACTGTAAGATAATACAGGGAGAGGCAAAGCAGCTGCTGTTTGCAGCAATATCTGTCACGGGGGAGAATCCTGAGTAGCGCCTAGGGGAGTCCTTTGAAGAAGGTCTATATGATGTGCTGGTCTCTTTGAGGAGTTGTGGAATACTTTGAAAGTTGGTTTAATGATGCTCACTATTTTGAGGGAATGAATCACCTGAAATTCAGCAGCAATAATACCTATATTCATAACAATGTCATTCTGCAATATGTCTCTGAAAATGGACTGCAGGCAAGAGACAATGCATACAGGAACACAGCCAAAGTCAAGCAAACAAAACACTCAGGATCATTACTTTTACCAGCCATTACCCTTTTTTTTTTTTTGTTGCAGTGAGAGAGCATCATCCACACAGGTTCAATTTTCCTCTCTAGTTCTTAACCATATTTTGCATGCAACAACTCTCTTCAGCTTGTGCATTTGGGAGAAGAGGAAGACAGTCATTGTAATTACACACCCATCAGCCTGATGTGATCTTTGTCCCACTTTGCTGACATGTCAGTGCTTTCAGAGCCAAGTCTCGGGGTTTGGTTTTAAAAGCCACAGCCTGGAGTAGATGTCACAGGAGGAATGGGAGAAAGACAAGAACGCATTGTGTGGGTTTCTCAAGGTACCAAGGTACTTGCATCAGAGCTTCCATTTCAGTGTGTTTGGAGTTGAGGAATTAAAAAATGCGTTGGTCCAGGAACTGCCACTATAGTTCATGAGGCTGAAATGAGTATGCTTTGGAAACCAACAAACAAACAAAGAAAAAACAAAACACCAAAAAAACAGTTCATTTTGAAATACAGAAGTAGTGAACAACTTTGTACTCCAAATTCTGTTAGAGTTTGATGAGGTGTGCTAGCAGGAACTATGAAGTGTGGTTCTTCAGATCATCATGGCCTTGCCCAGCTTCCACATGAATTAGTCTGCTGTGCTGCTTTGTAGGTAGATGAGCGAGAGTTTTCTGGAGGCTGATTATATTTCTGTGGCACTTTATAAAAATTTCCACTTATGGCTGTCATAAGCCAGCTCAATTTAAACTGAATAACACCTAACTATAGAGAGTGACATACTGTACTTAACCAGATCTGGCATTGCGTGATGGCGTTTGTAATGAATGTCTCTTTTCCTTCATCACTTACTCCTAAATTCTTTCCTCCTCTAAACATGCTTTTAGTTTGTGAAATTGAGTTGAAATGCCAGTGCTTCATGCTGATATGCTTCAGTTTCTGATGGATTCATTTCTCCTGTGCTTCTCTGTGTTTCTTTTCATTTGTTCTATATAAGAAAAAGGTAATAACTAAATTAGATTTCCAGGGATAACATCTCGTGTGTAATTTACGTTTTGAAGGACCTTACATAGTGCTAAAAGGGAATAACTGTTTGAACTATTTGAAAAGTTTCTCTCATAACTTTTTACGGTTGCTTCCTTTGGTTGATGTTGGGTTTCTTTGGCAATATTTTTTTTTTTTTTTTTTTTTTTTTTTTTTTTTTTTAATGTTAACAAAATGTAATAATTTTGTTGAGTACTTTCACTTTTCTGTTAATAGCCCTCCTACCCCCTTTTTAAAAGGAGCAAAAAAACTAGTTAATATAATGAAAAAGAAGAAAAAGTCAGTTTATCAACTCTTTTTTTTCTTTTTAATTCTCATCTGCCTTCTTACAGCATAGGCATAGCTATGCAGTCTCAGTTCAGTAATGGTCCTTGAGGACATTCAATGAAAGGTGTTCTAAGAGGGCAAATTATGAAGAAGCTGTAATTTGCAAGGCCCATATTTACACCAAGTGCTCATTCACTGTGAAGAGTTGAGGCCTCTGTAAAATGAGATGAAAGCCAATCCTTATAAATTACTCTGTACTTTTTCTAGTTATGTCCAGATTCCAGCATTTATCTTTCACTTGTGTCTTATGCATGCCTTGGAGTGCATTGCCAGTACCATTCCTTTGCAATCAGAAATTATCCAGCATCAATTCTATCCACAATTCAGTTTAATGTTGTAGTTGTGGGAGGCAATAATTCTATGTGATTTACATTTTTTTTTTTTTTTCCCAGCTTGCACTCAAAATTCTTCCATTGTTAATCAATAGGTGATGGCAAGGACAAAGCATCCTAGGTATTCCTCAAGCTCCTTTAGTAGTCTTAATGAGTTGTCCCTCCATTTTCTTTAATTTAAAAAGTGTACATTTTAGACATAAGGGTAGAAGAGAATGTTTTTCTAGTTTACTTTGGGCTTGCCACATATAAATAGACAGTTCCATTTCTATCAGTGTAAAGAAATATCAATCACATTATGCATCCCCCTTTTTAAGTAGAAGGACAATTTAGATTACAGAAATCCCCAAGATTGTATGTTATGGACATGTGACCTGGTGAAGAAGATAAAATATGAACTCTCCCTGGAATGTGAGAATCTGTAAGAACAGGCTTAAAATTGCTCAGAGGTCTTGCAAGTGTTCACTCCCTTACAATCCTCTATTTCCTCTTTCTGTGAAGGGCAATGAACCTATTTTTGGAGCTGCTTAGCATTTGCAACCTTCTCTGTCTTGCCTGGATTTTGAAGCCTGGAAGGTGAAATTCAAAAAGCATGCACTTTTTGCATCTCTATTTAATGGGTCTCCTCCACAGGTAAAAGAGAAAGAAAGGAAAAAAAATAACAAAAAACCACATCAGATTGATTTTTCAGTGATGCATAGTCTAAAATTAGAAATGCCACCAGGAAATCTGCTAGTATTAAGATAGAAAGCTACAGTTTGGAACTCATTTTCTTAGCTTTCCAGCCAAGCAGAGTATTCCCAAGATGTCTGCCTATTTTGTATATACAGTCTAAAGTCTTATAAACAATAAATATAAAGATTTCATTTATATAGTATTATAGACTCACACATCATTTTGCAGAGATAGAAGACAAGGTCCTAACAGATTTACTGCCCAAAGGAGCAACTAGCGAGGCTGGATGCAGCTTGTTGATAAGTTGCAGCAGTTTCTCAGATTGCATGACATTTTGCATGCACCTTGTTAAGATTCTGCCTGTTACAGGAATTATGCTTTCCTCAGCCCCCTGGATAAATCCAGGTGTGAATAACCCATAAGATACATACATGCCCCTGCAAACTGAGTCCTTTTTTTCCACAAAATTCATCCTGTGTGTCACTGTTATGCCCAGATACCAAGTCAACTGGCACACAGCCAACTTGTCATGATTTTTTTTCTCATTATTATTACTCACTTCTTGTGTTGACTGAGCCCTATAGGCTCACTCACTTCAGTAGTTTTCCTCCTTGCACACAGGCCCAGTGTCAGACATTTCACTGTCCTAGCAGAAAAATGTTGGAGAATCTGACTTGAGGCTGCTAAAAACTGACACTTTCAGTACTCCTACTGACGCAAAAAACAGAGATGTGCCATTTTCGCTTGCTGCTTAAATTACTCGAAATTTCATTTAGACAATTTTAAAAGGTGCAAAATGTAATCAAGAACTGCCAACCCGTTCTAAATTATTCAGATTCTCGATTGGAAGGGGGATGTGAGAAAATAAGATTTGTTAATGTTTCTAGTTTGTGTTGTCTTGCTGTGGCAATTATACTTTCAAATATGATGTGCCTGGATACACAAGCACTGTGTGCGTAACTGATTGATTAGAGAAGCTGTGAACAAGCTACCTGTGCAGAGCTAATTTAAAACAGACAGAAGGCTCCAGCATGGCCCGGCCTGGGGATCTCACTGCACAACCCTGCCCAGGACTGAGCTGTGTGCCTCCTGGTGCAAGTGGTTTCTGACAGGTTCTCATGTCTTTTTGTTAGTTCAGTCTAAGAAGCTTGTGACAGGACGGAAGTCTGTGCTGATAGTAACACAGTTGTACATCTTGAGTCTAATTTATTTATTTCATGACTTGACACAAGAGGATGGGGTCTGCCTTGCATCTCTTTGCCTCTTTTCCTTCTTGTCAGAGTACCAAGAAAACTAAAAGGGCTTTGCAAATTCTAGAGCCACGTCTTACTTAGAAGACAGACTAGAACCATGAATTTTTAAAAATTGAGAAAATTTCTAAGTGGAGCAGAGTAGCAACATGCACAACTCATCTCCCTACATATACACCCCATGGCTGTGCAGCAGCTGCCCTCCTTGTCAGGTTTGTTCTCAGCCCAGCAAGGAGCTTCTTGGGCTGCCATGATCTCAATATGCTTTTATCTCATACCTTAAGAATTCTTTTTCTTTCGCTGCAACTAAAGCTTGTTTAGAATCTCCTCTAACCTTTTCTCTGCCACGTCCATGTTGGCTGTGTCTCTTCATCCCTTCCCACACCACCCTGCATTGCTTTACATTATTTTCCTGGGCTTTATAGTCACTCTCAAAGAAGGTGCAATGGTCTCTCCACACTGTGCACAGTAGCCATCAGAAAGTAAAACAGAAGACCTGTTTTGCTGCAGCCCAATCACAAGATTTTAAAAGAAGAGTACAAGTAGTACAACATAGAGTACAAGCAGTTCCTGTGAGCATATGCATTAAATTATTACACAGTCTATTGCAAGCAACGTTCAATGTCAAATCAACAGTGTACATTTTACACAAGCAAGAGGAAGTGAGGGTTTTAGAGGATTTCCAGCACAGCAGTTGAAATTCAGCTGAGCAGACACCAATATTGTGAGATGTACTTAACCAGGCAGAAAAAGAAGACGGAAGGTGTTTTTCTAGTGAAGCTCCACAGCAAGGTGACACAGTAAAGCATAGCTTAAGAAGTGGCCTAGCTTGGGAGTACCTGGAAAGAGGTCCTGTCTGGGGATGGTTTTTCCCTTTCGCCTTCTCTGAGGCCTTCTTTCTCCTTGCCTTCATCAGTGGTGAAGGGCACATGCTTTCCATTTCTCCATTATGCCGTCACCTCATTCATTTCTTGTCTTGTGGGTGCAATTTCAAAGCCTGGCCTACTTCATCTTATGTCCTTAAAAAGGTATATAAATCCTGGCTAAAATATCACAGAGTTCTTCACTCTCAAGCTTGGAAAGTATGTGAAATTAGAATACACACACTCATTTAAAGGGTTCTGTCCCTTTACATGTATTCCAGGATGCATTGCAAGGAGCAAACCCAGGCATTTACACACAAACTAATGAGCAAAGAGGGACCGAGTTTCTTGGATGCTGAGGGGAGCTAAACACACAGCTCCTCCACAGTAAATTGCCTTTTTAACACCACTGTTACAGCTCAGACTCTTTCCATTTAGTCTTTTCATAATTGTTCCTCTGAATGTTCTTCCAAATAATATCTTCTGTGGCTTGTGTTAGGGGCTTTCATTTAAGACAGGTACCACCTGATTATTTGGTTCTCTATTTATATGTGAAGGGCCAAATTCTGCTGTTTTGTAAGAGGGTACAAAGCTGGTGATCTTGCGACAGCTCCATTTACCATCACAAAAGGAAATTCAGCCCATCATCTCTTTTCTTAGAGAGAAATCACACCCTGTCTTTTGTTCCTCCTTGATAGACCAATTTCCTTTCCTGCCATGTGTCCTGGCAGGTAAGAAGCAGGATTAGGTTATAATGAGTACAAATGGATTTACATATTGAGGCTGCTGGACACAGATAGATGCTGCATTTCCACCTGCCTTTTCAAGCTGCCAAACAGTCTGCACTTGCCTGTTCTGGTTTGTGTCATGGCTTCGAACCTCCTTTGAACATCGATCCTGAGGCAGCAGTCATAGAAGGGGTGATGCCACACTTCCAGCTGCCATCGTTCTGCCAGGGAAATGTGGCTTGTCCCTTATCATTATTGTTAATGCCTGTCTGGGGGGATTTAGCATATCATTTCACACCGCGCTTTTTCCCTTCTCTCAAACTGTCAGGGATCCTCTTTCTTAATAGAAATGAAAAAATAATTTCTGCTTCAGAAGTTGCTGTGAAATAGACAATATACTGCAATTTGAGTTTTGGCATACTATCTTTCCTACATCCTGAATCCATATCTCTTCAGTGATACAGATACTGCAAAAAACAATGGATAGTACAGTTTACACATCCCCTCCTCCTCCTCCCAAATCTTTTCAAGACTTAGAAAATAACTGAAGGAGTTGGTTCTTCATACCCACCATTCAGAAGCATTATCATTGAATCTTTTACAGGCTGGACATTATCTTGTCTTAGCATCACTTACCAAGATATAAACCACTAGGGGGTTAATAGTGTAGAGGAATGCCTTGCCTGCCAGAGCTTATGGACAGACTAGTTAAATGACTCGGTTATATTCTCCATAAAAAGAGATTTTCATGCATTACTCCCAGCACACTGAGACATGAATGTGTCTTACTGTCTCCATTTTAAGGTGTCCTTGAGAAAGTTTCCTATGAAAGAAAGGATTTGTTCTATGGGCTTCAAAAATCCACGTCCAGGAAAAAAGACAAGCAATGGCAACAGTGAATATATACTTGGAACTGAGACAGCACATACAGCAAATGAGACTTGCATTTTCACAGACAACCACACTGTTGTCAAGTAGATAGTGCTGAGAACTCGGAAATCGAGAATTGCCCTTTCAGATGTTAGACTTTCTTTCTTAGCCCAAGGTACTCCAGTGCCTAGCCTCAGTTTCTCTGCCAGATGGCGGCAATTGTACTTGCTCGTTTTAAAGGTGAACTTGTAACCGGGTGCTTCACAAGTCTCTATAAGAGTACTTGATGGTATGTACATATGGGGCATCTTTATTGGTACTTCTCAAACGGCAGCTGGTTCTAATTTAAAAGAACCAGAGACCTTGTGGTAGTTCTGGGTATTTCTCTCCCCTTGCAAAGTAGGTGAGAATTTAAGGAGAGAGAAGTGATGGGGAAAGCAAAAGGAACAAAACAAATCCAAAAGTTCAAATTCCACTCGATATAAAATCACTGTGAGTTGAGAAGGAAAAGGAAAGGATGTCCTGAAATCAGAGCTGGCTTCTGGGCATGCAGAAATGAGGCTATATCTTAGTATGCATATCCAAAGTGAGACAAATAAAAGAGCAAATGAAATACTTGGTTGAATCATGGGGGAAATTCTGTAGTGTGCGTGACTGTCATTGCACAGTGGGTGTCAGCCCTCAGTCAAAGCAACGAATTTCAGTCATTGCATTGGGGAGAATATTATGGGACGTGAAAAAAGAGGAACAGGAGAGTAAAGGACTGACTGTTGCCTTCAGCTTTAAAAGAAGGAGTTACGAGGACTAGTTTAAACCTTAACCTCAGAAAAAAAGTTGAATAAGGGTATCTAATTAAAGAGCTCAAGCTCTATAATGGTAGAGCTAATGTCAGCATTATTCATAACTCAATGCAGAAAATTTGACAAAAGAGCACAAATGGAATTTAAATTGAAATAAAGACACAGGGGAGGATCTTCTCTGTCTGAAAGTAATAAATGTTTGGAGCAATCTACCTGGCAAGGTTTAGGAGGTGATGACACCAAGGGCATTTTCAAGAAGCACCTAAATTTTGCTCTGTGGAAACAAGGCATTAATATGGATGAGCTCAGATAAGCCAAATAGCCAATTCTCATATGTTTGCTGCCAGCACCAGCAGCTGCTTGATCTCTAATGAGCACAGGAGATTGGCAATGGCAAACAGCATCCATTTTCAGGCTGATGGTGTGAGCAAGACCCTATAATGGATAAAGACATGTTTACCTTGGACTCATCTGTGATGTCTTCTTTACTGTAATATTTATGAAAATGCTTTTCTCCCTGGGGATATCCTGTTTTCCATTTCATATACACAACCCAGAAGTAATTTACAGCCAAGGAAGAAAATGGTTAATTTCTACCACTTGTCAAAGAGCTAAATCAAATCATTTGTTGCTATTTGTTTATAAAACGTAATAAAATTGAAGGAGGAAAGGGGAGGAGAATGGTTTAGAGTGAGCTTTACTAAAAGGTATTTTAAAGGTAATTTTTTTTCTTTCTGCTGGCCCTTACTAACACCTTTTCTCACACATTAGAGTTCATCATTGATCCCAGAAGAAGAGCTGCTCATACTGGCATTTGGGATGTCTCGTGAAATGAATACCTCTTTCATGGTTTAGTCTTTTTGTGCTGAATCTGGACTTATGAACGCTATTCTGTTTTGGATTTTTTTTTTTTTATTATTATTTTTTTTCACGCTCAGGCTAGTGCTAAATTTTGTGAGGCTCACACTGGGGTTTAATTTAATATAATGCTACGATAGCTGTTGTTTTGACAGGTCTTTGAAGATTTAATATAAATGCAGGTGTTCTGAAGGAATTACGTAAAGTTTCATTTTCATCCATAAGAGCAATGGAATTTAAAAGTCTTTCATCAACAATCACAAGCTTCCAGGAGAACAGGACTGTGTGAGCCATAAACAGACTCCTATTGTGTTTTAAGGTTCACATTCTTCTTTTAATTATATCTTGAGAAGGTATTTCTGGTGACTCTGATGACTATTCCTAGGTATAGGATCTGAATTGTGTTCACTGAAGGTGGAAGCCAATCTCTTTATGCAAATTTCCATAGAAATGCTCCCAAAAGTCAGATCTGAAATTAAGTTAATTTGTGATTAGCACAGTGGAGCTTGAAACAGGTTTTGGGGTTCTGTTCTTGAATTTGCCACTTAACTGCTTTGTAACTGTGGGTTATTTGTATACTTAGAACAAACTCCAAAGCTTGGTAAAGTTTATGTCTTTCTATTTATTTCAGTAAGCTCTTAGAATGTAACCCATTTCCATTTGGATGAATTGATCTCTCTTATGTGGATCTAGATGAATCAAATTCTTTCTATAAAATTATCCTGGATCTCATGCAAAGGCATGAATTCACTTCCTTGAATTTCTCATCTATTTGTTGAAGCACCTTTGCATATTTCATTAAATATTTGACTGTCTAGAGAAAGTTTCATGATAATCACCAAAATCCCTATGTGGGGTGAATTTAGAGATTTACTGCAGTTTTTTTTTGTTGTTGTTTGTTTGTTTCTTTTTCTGGCAAAAAATAACGTACAAGTAAAATACACATGGTTGTGTTCTCGGCTGCCCTAAAAATCATCATTACATCCACCTGTGTGTATCAACATTATTTAGTCATTTCAAAGAGGCCAGTTCTGAACTGGTTCTCAAGTCCAGACTGATGTGACATCCGTACTAGTTGCATGCAACGTGTTGATGGGCACAGCACAGGCACTTCACAACCCAGCTGCAACCAGCACAGGTTGCTGCAGGGCACAATTTGCTGTGCTTAAGTCCTTTCAGGGGCACATTCCTAGTCCTCTAGTACAGAAATAGCCAGGAATCTATAGATCCCAAATATGTGATGTCCCACAACTACTTTAAGAAATTTGGCTAGATTTTAATTGGGTTCTTGAGAAGTTTTATATAATTGCATGTCTTGTAAGCATCAGCTAAATTACATTTATTATGGTGTTTTCAAATGATGTTCTATAGTTCTATTTTCTTTGCAAGAAGGCCCCATAGCCCTAAACTGCAAGTTAAATTGTATCATTGGCATCCAAGTCCTTGGGGCCTTTATGCAATTTCACTACTTTTATAAGTTTGGTCCTTTATGAAATCCTTTGGACTTCTCAAGGAGCAGGAGAAAAGATTGTGTAAGAAACAGCTATTTTAAAAATCACTCTTTTAAGACAATTAACCCCCTGCAAGCTGTGTTTGTTGGAGAGGCAAAATGTGCGGAAGTCTAGCTTTCAAAGAAAACAAATTAAGGTCATATAGAAAAATAAAATGTTGCTAAGGGGATCTATGAACATTCTAGGAGAACAACTTCTTATGCCTGATTTCTATTTTTAGCAGATTTCTATTTTCAGGTTGTGGGAGTGGAGCTGTCAGTTCAACTAGTGATTTGGATTTAATCAATTTAATCACCTTAATTTATTCACATTGACCAGAACCAAAAGTACAGAGTTCTATTAATTAAATAACAGTCCCACAGAATGTACAAAAAATGTGATATCCATAAGGGATTCTTATTCCACCTTTCCTTCTTTCAGTAAGGACTTTCAAAACCCTCAAGAGTCACTTATGGTCCTTTTCTACTAATGAAGTGATTAATAGAACATCCTAATTATTCTTTAACAAGGCAAGAAATACTTCCCTCTGAGCCAAGGGGCAAACCAAAACATAAGGATTATTCTGAAAAATGTCATCAAACAACTGAGAGGTACAGAGAGGAAGATTAAAAAAAAAAAAAGTCCCCCCAATTGCATTAAATTCTGATATCAGATCCTTTAAGTTCTCCCTCCTCAAATTGCACATCAAGGCAATGATTTCATATCACTTGTGCTTCTGCAGGAGGATATGAATTGGACTGAGGAATAAAACTATAGCGTTTACTGGAAATTGTGAAATTTCCCTGTTCTTTCATTCTTTATTTGTTCATTTTCGTATTAAAGTCAGACTATGAATACTGAGACCTAGGAAGAAGCAATGAATTTGACGTTTGTAAGGACATGCTGACATACTTAGAGAACATTTACCTAGTATATTGTAGAATTAAGGATTTGACCTCCAGAAGCTGTAAGATGCAAGTTTGCTCTCCCTTAGTCTAAGCTTACCAGAAGCTGTTTCTGTATTAACATAGCACTTCATCCAGGCTAATAAACCTGCCAAGTGCTCAGGTATTAAATGTGCCTTTAGGCATGTCAAAAGGTTCCATACTCTGCTAATACTTTCACTGTAGTCATTGAATTTAATTTCTGCTGTTGTAAATCAGCACAGCTTCAGTAAAGCGGCGTGTGTAGCTGTGTTGCTGGGGGTCTCTAGGCATGGTTCTGTTCATCCCACAGCCAGTGAAACTCATGCTGGTGGCCTCTGAAGAGTTTTTAGGACAGTATCACCTTGTGCTGTGATCTTGCCTTACTGAGATGGGCTGTGCTGAATCAGTCATTGAAAGCCAACACCAAGATTTTTCAAAGCACCTAATTTTCCTGAGCGCCTCAGGGACTAGGAGTAGAATGGCCTTTGATAGACAAGATCAAAGCTCTGTAGATTCACAAAAGTTAGAGGGACACGAGGAGAAATGATACGCTATGCTGAGCAGAGAAATTAGGAGTCTTAGGGAATCAGACAAATTCTTTTGCTTACTCAGACATAATTTTGGGGTAAGCCGTTTGACTCCTTCTGTTTTTGTCATGTGTTGACTAGGACTAAATGTTGTTAAATAAAAAAATTTGGTACAAAATGTATTATTTAAAATAACACAAGGAAAGAACAAGTTCGTTCACCCACTGCATGTATTTTAATCCTAGATAGTGCTCTACAAAAATATCATGTCTAATAGGCAGTCTGTCTCCGGGAGTCACAAATTACTACAGTTAGAATGGATTATAAATCTCAAGTAAAGTCTAGTCAATTCTAGAAGTGATGTATTTCTTTTATTACTGACCCTTTATTGCTTCTCTCTCTCATACACATCTATCTTTTTTTCTTGGGCAGAGGGGGTGTCATGCTGCATTAGTAATCTCAACAGCTTTTCTAGTCAGACCCATTTTCTTTCCTTTTTTTTGCATCAGGAAACCTGAATCTCTCTCTTTTCTTCACCCCCCCGGTACTTACTTAGCTACGTTACAAAATACAAGGATATGAAAGGTATTTAAAAGGGCAAGCAGGGGAATTGTGACATTTAAAAAAGCAGTATTTTCCCCAGAACAGAAGGATTCATTTACTATCACTGTCTTTTTAAGGGAAGAAAAAAGGTCCATTTCAGTTGAATTTTGCATCAGCAAGACAAACCTTTAAATTAGTGAACATGAATTTAATTGATCTGGGTTGAAATTACCAGAAAGAAGGCACTCGCTGTTTCTAAATAAACATTCCAATAGATGTTTTGTTCCCTCAAAAAATTTGCTTTTCCAGCTTTCATCTTGACTCACCTTGGGGAAAAACAGTTGAAACATCTCTAGCTGCTGCAGAGCAGTACCAGCATCCAAGTCTATTAGCTGCTCATAGTGCTTGAAGGAGTAAGTTTCAAGGGATGTGGGGGGTCTGGTCTGAGTCCAAATCTAAGCACTGAAGATCCAGGATGTGATGGCCTCTCTAGTAACTGTGGTCATGAACAATAAGCTCCGAGTCAGTTGTGCATAGCTGTTTAACAGCCAGGTTGGACACTAGACCTTCAAGCCTGAGCAATCAGAAACCTGCCAAATTAAATCCGCTTAGACACTGAAACAACGTGTGGGGCCCAATCTCTTCCACACGGCAGAGAAACGTGAGAGAGAAAACCCTTCCTGCCAGGTGCAGGGTGCTGAGCGACCATACAGACTCTATTGTGTGCAAGGAAATCTCGATCCCTTCCTGGCGACAGACAGGGAAGTTCTGCAGATTTCTACACTATTTTGATGTCTGAATGTAAAAATCTCTTAAAACAAATATACGAAACACGCTACGCTGGAGACAAATCTCCCTTCCACCCTCAGGGACTGAATGCAACTTACAACTGCTGAGTGAATAATTAGTGGTAATTAGCACTAGAAATTGATGCCTTTGGAGATAGTCTGCCAAGTTTTTAAGCACTTTAATACTAATGGATTTTTTTTTCTCAGGGATAAATCTTTATAGAGGAAGCAAGTGCAAATTGATTTTTAAAGAGCCTGTCCAATGTTGAATTTATCTTACAAAAACATTGGGTTTAAAAACAATTACATTTACCTTCAACGTATTTTAATGCTTTTTTCCAGTGTGTTCATTTCTCTTTAAATATTTTTGCTGTCACTTTATGTCTAGCTCTTTGGAAAATGGGTGTATGGAGCACATTTGAATCTTTAGAAGGTGCTAGGATAACATATGACACTGTGTCAAGCTATTTAGTTCCTATATCATTTTTCAGTTACAGAAAAGTATTCAGCTTCAGTGATAATGGCAATATAATTATACTTGGAATTGTAAGAGTGAAGTTCTCTTAGCGGGGTAGAGGCAAAGACCTAAGCATTAAAAAAGTTGTACGTGCAATTTCGTGTCTCCTCTGTCCAAATAGTTGTTGACTGAACTCAGAATCCTTATTTAGGTTTCTTTTCAGATCTTTCCAGCTAAAATCTAGTATTAAGGCAAGAAGAGCTGGAAAAAGAACTTCTCCCTTCTAACTTGTATAGCATAAGGGATTCGTGCATTTCCATGGGGAAATAAACATTAAACATGTAAGCAGGACTTTAGAGTTGGTGCACTGACAGGTGAAAGAGCACACTCAACAGACTCTTATTGCACTGCTGGCTTCATGCAGGGTTAGGGATGCAGTTAGGTGCAGTCTGGTTCCAGTACTTTACCTGCTCAATTAGACTGAAATGTCAAAGCTAGATACAATACCTTAATTTCCAGAAGTTCTTGAAGTTCTGGGCACCTTGACCACTCCCAGAAATGTCTAAGAAAACATAGATTCAAGACCTCGAAATTCTGATTGGGGAAATCTTACAGATTTTTGCAGGCAGCTGATGTGGAAAAGCCTAAAATAAGAAAGAAAAGTGTCTTATTATATTATATGGTAGCCAGGAGTCTGAGCATTAAATCAGAGCAGCAGTTTCATTGTTATCACCAGCAATACACTGAGGATAAAAAGAGGAACTTCTGGAGAAATCAGAGCAGAAAGCAAGGTTTGAAACATATACATGCTAAATATTAAGTATGTTAATTAGAGCAAAAGTATGTAACTTTTATAATGTGGTATATGGATGCCACGTTCAGTGAAGCAGTCTGCTCTGTTTTTTTTTTTTTTTTTTTTTTTGTTTGTTTGTTTGTTTAAACACTGTTCAAATTACGCAGACAATGTACAAATCAAATTAATTTCCTGCAGCAAGAAAGAAGGACCGATTTATATTTCTAGGGAAAATGATTCTTTTTCACTGCCATCCTGAGATGTCAGAATATTTGTTCATGGCAGTGTGAAGAGTTACAAAATGAACAAAGACACACCACAGCTTCTCTGTTCCTCCCTCCCCTCCACTTAGAGGATGGACATTTTCATACAGGTCATGATCCAAAACCAGCTCAAAGCAATGACATACCACCACTGATCTCCATAGCCTTTGGATGAGGCTTTTGTTTGAAATGACTGCCTACTCCACATGAGTTCTCTGACCATGTACGGGACCGTATCTTGTGAGGACAGGTTACATTTGCATTTCTTCTGAAGACGAACAGAACTTTAAGTGCATGACTGGGAAACAAACCCCAGAGTTTACCTTGTGGACTCTAGCAATGGCAGGTTCAAAGTCCAGAGACCGTTCTTTGCAACCTAGTTTCTAAGCACACGACTGTGACAGCTCATGTTTGAGGTGTATATGCTTCAGAATAGCACTTGGAAAACTAAGGCAAATAATGCTTCCTTTTCCTATTCTATTAATTTTCACCTTTACAACCTGCATAAAGACAGGTATGACTTATCATTTGCTGTGAATAAATATTAATTAATGTAAAAGATGGTTTCCCCAAACAATCCCTGCTTCCAATTATTCACAGATCCTAGCAATGTGAAGCCTCATTCATATCTTGTTTGTCTTCACCATTTATTGTCTGGAGATATTTCAAATGCAAAGTCATGAAGATGTGTGCTAACACTTCTTTGGGCACAGGTTCTGTGAGTTGTTTGTGAGCAAAACATCAAAGGGGACAAACAGTGGTTATTGAATTATTTTGTTTATGCTAGCTAACACTAAAGGCTTTTGTGATCCCAAGTATATTGTACATTGATATTAGGAAATACACCACTCTGTCAAAATCTTGAGTTTCTAGTCTCCTTGCATCTGTCTTTCTTCTAGATTTTGTGGCCAAAAAATCATACTAAGATCCAATACTCTCCCCTCCCTCTTTCCCCTTTGCCATCCCTCCTCTGCCATTGAATAACACCTTTTGCTCTCAGAGTATATTAAGTACAGCCTGATTCTCTAGAGATTATTTTCTCCCTTTTTATTGCTTTTGACTCTTTATTACTGCTCATTAGAATGTTATTAACTTGGCTGCAGTTACAACAATATTCAACACCTGTTTCATATGGCAAGCACATTCCCTTTCCCTTCTGTAGCATTGCACACCTGGGCCTTGAATTATTCCCTTTGGCTGAGTTGAAAGAAGGAGCATGAGAGAGCAGGTCCTGGATGTTTCTGAGGTCAGAGGCTTTTAATTTGTGACTCAACATGAATCCTGTTATTACTGATTCTGTAGCATAATTTTCATCCTGACTATATGTAGGGACTGACACTGACAATTATTTTGGAAAAGTAGAGATAT
Organism: Nettapus auritus; assembly: GCA_011076525.1. NCBI lineage: Eukaryota > Metazoa > Chordata > Aves > Anseriformes > Anatidae > Nettapus > Nettapus auritus. The sequence goes on from CM021775.1 coordinate 3,774,572, forward strand.
GAGTGGCATTTAACGGAAAAGAAGAGACAAGATTTAGTCAGGTTTAGCTGAGCTGGATTATTTGTTAGAAAACTTGTTGAGAACAAGAGACACGTACAGATGGGCTGTGGCTTGGCTGGTGCGTGCAATACAAAAAGGCCAGCAGTCCTCTGGAGCTCCAGCTATGTTTTACTTCCAACACTGTTATCAACGGGTCAGAAACAGAGGGTCATCACTTCTTTCTTTCTTTCTTTTTTCTTTTCTTTCTTTCCCCCCTCTCCTCCCCTCCACTAAGACAAGGCTAAGCAAAAGCCAGGGGTTGTGTCCTTATGAGTGATACTTCTGAACGTGACACTGAAAAGCTAGTGAAGTAGAAGTCTGTAAGGGAAAAGAAAAAGCATGGAAGAAATGGAGAATATGAAATGAGATTATCCTGTGATAACATATGTTCTCAGAAAACCAAGCAGAGCTGCATTATTTGGGATTGTATTGAAGAGAAATGTTTCCCCACCTCTCTAGCGATGGTTATTGCTTACAAAAAAAAGACCATAGATGTTTTCTTTTCAGGATTTGTGTTTTCCCCTTTATTTAGTCAGGCTTTTTCAGTTATCAAAACCGGAATGAAGTCACAGCAGTACCTCACAGAGAGAAGAGTGAGGACAAGAGAACAGGGACAGGATAGAAACATGTCCGTGTGATTTAGTTGTTGTTGTTGTGGTGGTGGTGTTGTTTTCAAATCCTGAAGTACCACGGCTTCTGCACCTCAGACACTGATATTCCCACAACATTGATTCAAGGTTGGTTAGCATCTGGAAGAAAATAAGAAGCCATTCAAAAATCGATTAATTTTACCAATGTAAGACATAAGGAGAATGAAGTTGTAACAAAGACCAAGTTTCACAGCCCCTTAAATCTATATAAATCCATTAAAATCAGGCGTTTACTTAAGCAGGTTACTTAAACTCCAGTACATATGAAAATCTTATATTTTTCTTTTTCAAACACAGTTATTATGTACCGTATTTTTTAAATACAAAGAAAACTATTTATTCCCATACCTTCTGCTTTCATTCAAAAATAAAAATTTGAATCGAATTCCAAAATACAAATAATGAATTTCTAAATTCACAGTTCAATATTGTTAAAGTAGAAAAAATGAACTTATCTCTGTTGTAAAGGACAGGGTCCTCCCATCAAAGAAAACCTGATCTTTCCTTGATAAACTGAAAAAATATAATTTGAAGTCATTGTATTTTGCCTGGTATGAATTGGAATTCCTTTAAGTAACTATAACCATTTTAAAATCACTGATTGATATTTCCAATTGAAAAAAATATTTGAATGGAAAAATAAAGTGTGTTTTCTGCTATATGTAGAGGCTTGGAATGTATGGTTTTTAACATGCAGAGTGGAATGGTTCAGGCTTATTCAAGAAAAATTAGCAATAAATAATGTTTGCTGGATATCTTTTTGCCAATTTGCCAATCTTTATTGCCAATTGCAGAATTTCTCTTGGTAGTAAAGGGATGTGGAGTGGGATCTGTTTTAAAAACTGACTTATGGATAAACTTTGAGACTCCAAAACCAAGTGCCACTACAGATTCAGGGAATGTGATTTCACTCACACCAGAAATTCTGTACTTTAAAGAATTTAACTGCCTCACTTCCATTAAGGTCTTTATCAGGCAGGCAGGGAGTCTTTACAGCAAATAGCAACACCGTATCTTGGTGTCCTTACAAGGACCCTAAATAGGGCCCATCCATCTTTTGTGTTCATAACAAGCATTTTGGGGATACTCCTTCAGTTTGTCCCATTCTCAGAAGTGCTGAGTTTTCAGAACTTCAGCTGAAGCTACTGATGATCAGGCAATGGAAAGTCAGCATCCTGGAAAAAAACTGCTTTGAGAAGAAGGACAGTCTAATCTCCTTTTGCTGATATATGGCTTGTTTTCTGGAAGGGGAGTTGATGGAGTTTACTGCTTGTCGGCTGAGGTCGTAGGGATGGAAAGGCAAAGTGTAAAAATACATGAACTCCCTGAGTATATATGCATTGTGAATATAGGAATTGTTTGAAAGTAGTAAACATCTATGCACGGCATCCAGTAGACAGAATTTTAAATTTTATAGCAAGTTACTAGGCAGCTTTTAAACATTTTCCTATTTGTGGGTACATTCATTTCCTAGGCACTATAAGATGATAAAAAGCTCAGGATTTTTCTTTATAGCCTCAACTCTTTGACCCAGTCTGGCTGTATATCTTGTTGTCTAGAAGTGTGAAAAGATTTGAGGCAGAGTATTTTCATCCTAGGTCAACTTTCCCCAATACCTTATGCATACAAAGGAGGCCGTCAGGAGATTTCTCACACACTGGAGAGTGATATTTGAAAGTATATGCTTATGACAGCTCTAAATGTAACGTTTGTCACTGAGAATCCTTCCCAGCTGTACACCCTTTTCTATCACATTTCAAAGGAATTGAAGGAAAGGAAATTCTCAGATGACCAACCTAAGATGGCACTAATGGTTTCCTGTCCCCTGCGTTTCATGAGAGCAACTGCGGTTGAAGTTACCTATGTAACTGTGTTAGCCATAAGTGTTAATCAATATTTGTCCATCTGAACTAAAAAGGAATTAATAGTGGCCTTTAAAATAGAAATCTGCCTCCCATTAGATAGCTTTTTAAAAATTATTTTTGTCATCCATTGATGGTAATGGATATTTATGTACAGTTTTCTTTGCATTTCTCACCATCCGTCTTTTGCCCCTATTCATTCATAATAAAGTGATTATTAGTCACAATAATAGCTGAAGTAACCGATTGTGCTGCTGGAATTGAGGCTATACCGATTTTTCTGTAATGAGCTTCTTTTTTTCTCAAGGCTGTAAGTCAGCCATGAAATAGCTAAGAGTGAGGCAGCAGAAGGTCGTAATTTGGGAAAGCTTTTTATTTTTAAAGAAATATAGATACAATGGAATTGATTGTTTTGAAGTTAAAAGGAGGCAACAGGCACATTTTTGTTTGTTTCTTCTTTCGGATGAATTTTCTGTCTCAGGCTTCTAATGGCTTTTTTTCGTCTCAGAGAAGAAAAAGTGGCTTCTTTTCAGCCTGAAATGCTGTAATGCAGATTGCTTTAAAAGGGAAATGGATGAGATGGCCATGGAAGTGAATCTGGGGGGGAGAGATGACTGGTATTATTATGTGATATTTTAAAAAAGGTAAACTTTGGAAATAGAAGAAATACCTGCATTTAGACATAGCTACACAGCCAGTAATTTGGCAGCAAAAGGTTGTGAAGCCCAGGAAGCCTTAGTAATGTGTTTTAGCTGACTATTTCAGCATCTCTGATTCCCCTGCTCTCACTTTAGAGAGGAAATGCAAAGTTTACTCATTTAGACTTTGGTACAGCAGCCTCCGGTGTACCATGCTGGCTTAGTTTTTTACTTCATAATGCAAGGGAAGTTACACAGATCTCTAAGCCATGGTCCGGTGAGGTGTGTGAGGTGGGTTACTCTTTGAGCTCTGGTGCTCTGTGGTAATACAGTTATTTTGTCTTTTCATCTTCTCCTTCTGTATATGCATTGTTTGTAATGCTTTAGTGAATCCTGTAGCTGTAAAAGGTACCAGCTAGGCAGCACTAAAATGCAGAAATGAAAAATCTTAGCTGGCTGAAGACATCATGGATTCAGTTAAATCTGTGAAGCTACGAGCATCTGCACCAGCTGCGGATTTGTAAGCTGAGAAGGCTGAGGAATTGCAGGGGCAGAGCAAGTACATCATGAGCTGGTCAGTTCTCAACAACCTGTAAGGAGAGGTTTATAAAGGGAATGGCAAGGATAGTCATGATTCTCAGCATGGCTGAATCCTGCTCTAAAACAGGACTGAGGATTGTTTGCTCACTGGAGCATGCACAACATGCTTGAAGTAGTAAAAATATCCAAGGCATCTTTCTATTTGGAATCATGCTCTTCTCCATGACTAAACTAGGCAATAGATGTGATGAGAACTGGATGACTAAGTCACATTTAAAAATTGCTTGATGCTTTGTTTAGCAAAAGAACCTGTTTTGGACACAATGAAAGTAAAGAATCTAATCCGATAAGTATCACCCATTCCAGTCCTAGGATATATACAGCAATTAGACAATAAACCACATCTGTCCGCACTGTGAAGTTTACCAGATTGGTACAAAAAAGGCTGAATGTACCTATTTGTTAAGAAACCAGAAAGAACATTACATTTGTGTTTTGTGATGCTTTCAGTCCTGGCTGAATAATAAAAAGCTGTAGCTCTAAAACACTTCTAGCACATAAACAATTTTCATGAAGACATTTCCTGTGCCTTACATTACATCAGAGGAACAAAGGGATACCTATCAGACTGCTAACTATTGGTTTTGTTTTGTTCTTGATGCTTAACTTACTGCTTTATTTTGTTGTAGTTTTTTGAAAAAGTAGTATGTATTACTTTAATTAGTTTCAGTAATTAGTGTATGTCATAAAACCATCCTGTTTTTCCTTACCATCCTGTCATAACATTGTAGTTTAAGGCAAGCTTTTGGGAGTTAGGCACACTGGAAGGGGAAGGGACTTTTATCTAAGGTTTTCCTGAACTGAGTATCTCACCTAGAGATGCAGCAAGCCTCTTATTTTTAATTTAAACACCAGTGAACATCTCCCAAGCATGCCAGATCCAGATATCGCAATACTCCTGAGCTGCTGGTTATATTCTACATTAGAAAATGCATGTACCATACCACAGAGCTAATTACAAAATCTGCAGACTGAAATGAATGACAGTTATGTGCCACAGGAAAGAGGAAAGAACATGGCACATCCAAAAATTTAACTTAGAAAAACAAAAAAAGTGTATATGGAGGGAGGAATAAGACATACTAGAGACGTGTAGAATTCATGCAGATGTACATTTTTTTACTCTTGGAACAATTTTTTTTTTCTGGTGAGCCAGTTATCTGCCTCTTTGGAAATCCACCTGAAAGCTGTTTGTCATGTAAAAACATTGACTATTAATAAATACCATTAAGTGAATCTGTCTTGCCATGACTTACCATCCAAACACAGAGATTAATTTCCAGCTTAAGGAAATGGAGGAGTGATTCAGAGGGAGCTGAGTTACCCAGTACACTGAGCTTTATGACACTGTGGTACTGGGGAACTTGGTTTCTTAAGATCTATTCATTTTTAGGTTGTTCTAAGTTGTGATGTGCTGGATATGTCCTATAAATGGGAATATTTTGGAGTCACACTCAGCTTTACCACATCCAGAGATGTTTTGTTTAGATGGCTCAGCTGAAATATTTGAGATAAAAAAGCATGTTTTGTTGCAATATTTGTTTATTTATTTATTATTATTATTATTATTATTATTATTTGTAGAAAGGACTTAGTACATTTTAGGACAGCTGTTTAGTTGGCTGAGGCATTGATGCCAAAAGAAAAAAGTAAATAACAAAACCACTCCTTTTCAGTAAAGCTGAGGACAGAACTCCAAGAGTTTATCTGCTCATCAGCTCTATTGGAAAACTTATCTGAAATTTTCAGAGGAAGTTTTAAAATTCCATACCCAGTCTGAAGGGAGTCCCTCACAGCCTGACTGACCCAGCAGATGTAGGGTGACACTGAGTTTTCTATGAAATTTCAAGGCATTCTCCATATCACCATATAGTCATTCTGCAAATCTTGTATACCTATTACAAGAGCTCTCTGCTTGCTGGAAGGCAATGAGACAAATTGGTTATTAGGATTTGCCACTCCGCCTCCGCCCCAGATCAGTATTTCAGCATACTGAAAGCACGTTCAACAGGCTTGGGAGCCTTGTCTCGTATAATCTCCCTACAATGTAATCTGCATTTTTGCTTTCTCAGCTGTATTGGCTATGGCTTCTTTTAAAACAACAGATCTTCTAAATCCTGCTCATGTGCTTGTTCTTATCTTGACACTATTTCTTGTCAAAGACCTTTTATTTTTTTAATCAGAGAGGGTTCATGAAGAAAGCCCAAACAGTCTTTTCCAAGGGCAGTCTTTAGTCACTCATACAGCATCCTTCCCATCCCATCCCCTGCTTTGTGGCTATCCCAGACTGTAGAAATGACTCGTCAGACTTCTGGCTCTTGTGGGCATCAGGTCACATGCAGCTTATCCAGTTTTCCATTCAGAAAACTGGCGGCTTCTCTGTGCAGGGTGGCTTTTTTTCATAATTCAGTGGGAAATAATTGGTTTTCTGTATAAAACACCTGCATATTTCAGAAATAAGCAAAAAATTATTTACAGACCAGAAGGCTTTGCTAATGTGCTGTGTTTATGTAGGTGCATATCAGTGTGTAATGTACAATATAAAAGTATTTTCTGGCTTTTGCTCCTGGAAAATCTGAAGGCTGAAAGAAATATGCCATATCTATAGGGCCTGAACAGTTTTGTTTATTTTCTCTCTTTTTAATATATTTCGATAGGTTTCGCACTAACAGACCTGCAGAACAAGCCAGGGAAAATGACTGTAAGCCTAAATCACCAATGAAGAGAAATGTTAGATCTATTTATTCTGTTAAAACAGATGAAGAAGGAACACCTTAAAGCTTACATTTTGTTAATAACTCATTTTTCTCACTGTTCTCAGTTTCTCTTCTTATTCCACAGATAAGTCTGTTCATTGATCCCCCCCAACTCTGTACACAGCTTCATGCACTGTTTGCACAGACAAATTCCACCTCTCCTCCCAGGTACCACTTCTATATTCTTAACAGCATTGTTTGGGAAATTAATTTCTACTGCTATATGTGGATTTTTCTGATGCTATTTGCTGCAGTGATCATAGCATAGTAGTGCTTTCCCAATAGAAATGTTTATGGCAAACTATATCACTGTTACTGAAACAATCACTGTTTCGAGTTGTATGAAGAATTGACACATTTCCTGCTGACTTTATTTTCATTTCCCTTAGATACCATCAAAGTCAAATCAAATCAAATCACCCCCAATTTATAACAGCATTTAACACCAACTCAGCAGCAACACTCACTACTCACTTGTTTGAAACTGCTCTTTAAAAGACAGTTACATCTCTTTTATTCTCGCTTCCTCCTTTGAATAAAGTAGTAACCATTAAAACAAAAACAAAGCCAACATAACGAATCTAGGATGGGAGGATAATTTCATCAGCTCCTTAGCCTGCTGCCCAAAGATTGGCTTCCCCAGCCTATTAAAAGGAATTGGAGTCTTCCAGTGACATTGTGTGCTCTGGGTCAGACCTGAATTTTCTGGCATACTCCATCTCTGGTGAGTAGGCAGGCTAGATTTGCATGGGGGAGTTTGATTTACTCTGCCTTAACCATATTGTTTGTCAAGTTTAATATTTTTTCCTACATTTTGATATGTTTGAAGTGTTTATCAGACAAACTTATAAATTAAATTGTATCAGACTTTCAAATGCCAAGACCTTTTGTGTTGTCTCTGCACATGTATAGAGAATAAAATTGCTGCAGTGAGCGGTGCTAGAAGACTAGCCAGAATATAGCTTTGATTAATACTTTGAATCCATTCCCAGATTAAATATATATATAGGAAAACATTTCATAATAACCTTTTTCCAGGCTGAGATGATGTGCTTTGCATTTTATTCATTTCCGTTTGGGGGCTACTAGTCTGATTTCTGAAAGTTAGGTTTTGAATGCTGCATTCCTCAAGCCACAGAGATGTGGATGTTATTTTAGTTGATGAGCTAGAGGAAAATGTATTTCCAGCTTTACTAGAACGGTTATAGCGGCAACACAAGTTATTATTCACGTGGTCAGGTGGTGATGCGGTAAACATGACTATAAGTTACTGTGCAGTAATCCTTTCTGTCAATGCAGTTAGCCTGGAACCATTAAAGAGTCCCTCAAAAATAATATGTAGCATTTCACAGCAACTCATCTAACTTGTATGACTTGTATCAGCACTACAGCTCATCTTGGCTTTTTTTCTAGTGGAAATGCTTGGTGGTATTGTGACTTTATACCAAGGCAACCAAGAGAGGGAAGCTTGTGTTCTGTATGTGCATTACAGGCAGCATGTAGCTGCTTAAGGGAGCTCACTAGCACAAGAATCACAAGGGGTGGTTTTAAACAAAAGATTGGGTTATTTTATGACAGTGTCTTTACAGCAAAAATGATAATGGTTCATGTATCATAGTTCAAGCAGGGGACCTGTAAGTACAGTGGATAACAGAGGTGAACAAATGCTGTCTTAATGCAGAGCCAAGGTGAAGAGACTTGCCACCCCGAGTCATGAATCAGAGGCCATTTCTGGAGCCAGAATATTAGATGTGACAGGCCCTTATCAGAACGGCAGGGCAGCGAGGCCATCACTTGGAATATTCTATTGCACATCAGACAGTTTCCCTTATTAGATATCCTGGCTAAGCAGTGTTATTGTGCCCTTTAATAAAGTATGCTGATCAACGTCCCATGGTAGGAATGTTTATGCGTTATTATCTGTATAGCCAGCTGTAACCCAGCTGACTCGGAGATGCCTAGTGCTGGCAGCACACAAACTTTACAACTTCTGTTCCACAGCTTTTGAAACGTTAAAATACTAGACAAATCCAGTGAACACAAGGAGTTCATGGATTTAACATGAAGCCTGAAACACTCGCAAGGAAGACACCTTAACAATATTATTTCTTCACTGATAAGATGCCCAAATCTCTTGCAGTTGAAAAATTACAGAAGATTTAAAAGGCTTCATGCTCCAGGTTATAAATTGACAGTGAGCCAGTCACAATGAGAAGTTCTGTCTTACAGGGGCATTGAACTACTATTACTTCAAGCTTTCTAAATCTCTGCAACCTGAGTCTTGACAGATGACTGTGAAGAGAAGGCAGAAATGTCACTTGTTCCACCCCCTATCGTGGTTTAGTTATTTACTTAAATGTTTCCTATACCATCCTTCTGCAGAGATAGAAGAATAATAAAAATGGAAAGGAAATCTGTCTTGAAAACATGGAGAGCTCCTCCCAAGAATCTGCTTCACTGAAGCGCAAGGGTGATTCCTGAGGGAGGAAAAACCATCTGGTAGCTACATTGATCAGGAAATCACAGCATGTTTTGAGCCTGACTACTCTGTTACCCTGAGTCTTCTGCAGCCATTTACTCTGGTCCAAGTGATGCGGCCTCATTCTGTGCCCACCTTGCAGTGAGCACAGGCTGCTGCTGCTGCTGTTCAAAAAAAGCTACAAGGGCTTAGGCTGCTTCTCGTGTGATACATCACCTCTGCAGTTTTTCCCTTGGAAACATTGCTCTCCAAACCACAGCCTTGCCCTGAAAGCTATTAGAAGAATTCTGCTCTTAAAATATTGATTTCACTGTAGTAACGGCGCGGTTATGCTGCACCGATACATTACAGTTCCTGTAAGTCAGTGAGTCCAGGATGTCAGGTTGGGATTCTGGATACGAAGCTTTGTATGTTAAATGTGTCACTGATTTACTGTATAGCTGTCCAAATTAAAAGGCTGTCTGTAGTAGGATTTCTCTACTGGAGGTGATTCAAACTGACATGTCATTCCTTAGATACCAGTGAGGCGGGCCAGGAGTGTACACAGTTCAGCTGAGGACAGGTATCCGTGTTTTACATCACCATGAACCCCTTAGGTCACCTCAAATCCTTACAGAGAAAGCTCAGTGCTTCTGACTAAGATTGAAAGCCACAGATGTTGGGATGGCTGAAAAAGGAGTGAGATTTGTGATTCCTGGCTTACCCTGGCCTAATACAGGTACAACAGGGTACAAGAATCTTGAACGATTCTTTGAGAGAACTGGAGCAGCCACACACCCTTTTCTTTTTAAAACATCCCAGCCATGGTCCAGGGTCTCTTGGCTGGCATAAGTAGGAAAAATACTTGTCTAGGAAAAGGGCTTTCATTTTAGGATTGAAGCATGAAGCTTCCTAATTCTCTGTCATTCCACCCTTGCCTGCCCTTCCTGGGCTTTCAATCCAGCCCTGCCTGATTCTAATAGAAGCAGAAATGAGAAATAAAGAGTTCCTGGTGCATCTCTTCTGCCCCTTAAGTCTTGTGCATTTACGTGATGACCTTGTCTCTCCGATGTGACAGCGGTGGCTTACAAGGGCTAGCGTCACTGGAAGGGAAGAACCCCCAGCCTGCAGCAGAGGTAGGAACACTGCTATGGGGGCAGCACTGATGAAGGTTAGCTCCCTGTGTGCAAGCGCACCCACTGACTGCACTCTAGAGCGCCTTAGAGAAGACCCTTTCACCTCAGTGCTTGGGCTGCGATGCAGCTGTGCCCTTTGGTTATGCTGCACAGAACCCAAAGGGCTTTGAGCTAAAGCCAGACAAACGTTGGTGGCATTTTCATATTAATGGACAAGATCTGTAGTAAAGGCAGGTACAAAGGAAGTTTCTAGGAATAAATACTGAATGTAGCTGACTGTCTTGAAAGTCTCCTTATCAGTTCCTTCATTTCAAATCCCAGTAGGTTTAGTAATAGAACAGGTTTTTAAAAGAGTTTTTGCAGATACATAGACTTTTAAAATTCTTTTCAGGCCTTTTCTTCCCTGAAATAACATCATCCCCCCAACCAGATTAAATAGGTCCATCATCTGCAGACCCTAAGCAAGAGCTCAGGTGGAGGTAAACTGTAGTCATTACGCTGAAATGAAAGCAGCTGTATGGACTTGCATCAGCTGGGAATCTAGTGAGGTGCTTAGAAATGGTTTCTTTAATTTAAACAGTATCTGAGAGCAGTATGTGGGATAGAAAAAAAAAAAAAAAAAAAAAAAAAAAAAAAAAAAAAGAAAAAAAAACACACTTTTCCCCGGAGATAGCCTAGAAACTCACACTAGGATCATCGTGCTGTTAAGTGCAGGGAGCTGTTCTATGCTGCATCTCAGCTACAGTCCCTAAAGCACAGAGAGATCTTCAGGCAGGGTCTCTGGTGTGTTGAGTCAACACATCCAAACTCGTGGGCATGCTCAGGAAAGAGTAACTTAATGATGCAAAACTGCCAACTTTTGCATTTATAAAAAAAGGGAATGCTAATTTAATGAGTGCATGTGTCTCATATAGCTGGTTTTCTCCCTTTTTTTCTGTTGATGTTAGTTACATTCTAACTACTTTCTCAGGCTCATTCTTATTATAAATCCATCAGGATACTTTTTATTTGTAAATGTTTTGCATTTAGCTACTTCATATGTATACAGAAAACAAATTGAGAACTCTCCTGAGAAAAATGAGCATTATTTTATCTAAAATATTATTTTTCCACATGAATAACTACCCATATGCAACAGCTCAGCTGACTCATGGTTTCAATACTTTAATGAGGGATTCCAACACACTCCATATGTGTTAGTGCTTCCCAGACATTAATCAAGGCCACTTAAGAAGTATTTTCCCCCTAACAAAAAAAGAGAAAACACATGAATCAGTCACCTGAAATCTATTGACGTTTTCTGGGGGTAGTGCTTCTGGTGTAGTTAGCAGGCTGCACATAGGATCAGAGGTCATGTGAAGGGCTACCAACTGGGACTGAAATGTTTAGCTGGTAATTCTTCTCATACAGACATTTTTTCAATGAAGTGTCAGTACTATTTTTGGAGTCTGTACTTCTGTCTCTTGTTACTGGATTTTCTGGATGAAAGAACAGGTGTTTTCATAAGGATTTCTTACCTAGCTCCCTATTAGAGGTAAGTGAGATCCTAACTCCTAACCTTTGCGCTTTGTCAAGTCTGTTGTTGATCACAAAATGAGAAACCTGAAGCTGGGAGTGAGGGGCAAAATGTCTATTAGCTTTCTAACTGCTTCCATTTTTTTTTTTTTTTTCTTGATTTCTCTCAGCTTTCTGAAGGCTTTTGTTGTTGTTTTTTCTTGGGAGGAGGTGGGCCTCTACAAAATATGAAGTTACTTTAGGGCAATTAATGAGCTGGAGACTGAATATTTGGATTAAAGTTTTAAGATTTTTGTAAACAATTTAATGAACTGAACAAATAATGTATAGATATTTTTCTTCCACATGTCAATCATGCTAAAATTATGTGAGTATCTTCTTAACTTTTTTTTTTTTACTTGTTAATGATATCTAATTATTCCATTAATGGTCTGCAGTGGGATTACGTGTATTTATTTTCTGTTGCTGCTTATGCATATTGGCATGTCTCCATGAGTATTAAAAAGTTAAGCTTCACTTTTCCTTGGAAACATGGAAGAACTGAAGTTTCTTACAGAAAGCTTCTCAGTACGCGTATTTAAATATTTAGTTCTGCTTTATACTTTGTTTCAATTCCTTTAACTTTACTATTTTAATTTTCCAGTCACTGACTGATTGAGAGGTTGATGGAAATAGGCCTTGTTAGATACTAGGGCAGCTATGTCCAGGATGGGGTTTTTCAAGTGATATGAATGGATGCACTTTTGCTAATTGCTGGAGCTGTGCTGGTTTATGCTGGTTAAAGAGCTGGCTCTACAGCTTTAGAGAAGCATCAATATCCTGCAAGTCCTTGGAATCTGCTGGTGTTATCTTTATTACTTATATTTGTAGAGTATTTCTATTAGGACAAGGTGGAATAAGGTCCCTAACCTCAAATTAGAGAGGCAGTAAAAAACAATGTGTTTTCTTCAGTACGGCTTGCTGAAGAGCACTCTGGAATCCTGGCTTCATGACAGTGTAAATTCCCTCATGATCTGAGCAAGCACTTTCCTGACTCAGTGCAAGGTCTGATAATCAGAAAGCTTATGGGAAAACCATGGGGGTTGAAGTTGATGTTATCCACTTGAAAATATTTTTGAAGTTCTGAAAGAATATCTATTAAGAATCATTTGTGCTAAGACATCTTGCATAAGAAGCTGGAGATGTTTAAGGATAAAAGTGTTTTGGGTGTGTATGAGGTATGTGTTGTGTGACACATGCATCAGCCAAACAACTTTTTTCAAGAATATCTAAAGCATCTAATGGTAGATCTACCCCACTCTGCTGAATTCCTGAAGCAGACAGTCTTCTCTGCAATCCCTCTTTAGGAGAGCATACTAGAAAATACACAGCAAAATACCTGTAACTCTATTCCCTTGGTGCAACATCTGAATTACTCTTCTTGACTACAGAGGGAAAACAATCTTCAGTTTATTGTACATCTCATACAGCCTCACTGCATAGCTTTGCAGCTTTCATTTTTCAGTACCAGTAATCAGACATACCACAAATTTCTCAGAGCATCTTACCTTTCTCTTTCTTTGGCTCTGTTTTACGTGGCCACGTTGCACTCACTTACTGAGATGATTTTTACCCGCTAGTTTGCAGAAGGTCCCGTGCAAGTTGTAAATAAAGAGCAGGCCTTGGGCATTGCGTGATAATTCTACCTTTACCTCCTGAGTAAGGAAACCAACCTAATTAATGGCTTCCCTCCAACTAGAGATGTGCAGAATAGTAATTTGGGTACTGGCAAACCAGGGATTTATTGTCAATTCAGAAGACTATGAGTGCCAACTCTGCAGTTCTCTATATCTCAACTTACAACTGGGATCAATACTGCACTCGCAGCTTCCCCTTGTATATTTTATTTATGGAGCACATATTTTGAAACTTTTTTCCTGTTGTTTTTAGAGTTACTGCTGCTACCTACTTGATTTAGGCTAGCCAGAATTTATTTTGTTTTCTTTTGAAACTGGGACAACTGCTAGCGATAACAGGATGCATTTAGGAGTGTGTGCACCTTTCCTTGTGTGTTGTTAGAGGTACCAGTATATGTAAATCTTCCAATCTGTATTTCAGTTAATTTTAAAATTTCCTTCCACCTGCTCTGTCAGTGCTGTTGTCATGAACACCTGTGACGTGGCCACCAGAATGGAATCAAGTCTTTGGTGTGCATGGGAATTACGCTTTTGTATACGCACGCCTGGAAAATTCCAATAGGCTTTCTGTGGGCAACTACAATCAAACCAAAGTCACAGAACTGATTTTTTTAGTTTGTGTCAGCATTTGTATTCAAATGCTCCAGCTCTGTCCCTGGTGTGTTGACCCTTGCAGGTTATGCTTGATGTTGCATTTAATGAGGACGTATATGTTAAATGATCACAAAAATGGGAAGCGCTACTTCCAGATCTTCACTGGTTTTACACCCACCCCTCTCTCTACACAGAGCAATAATGTAACCACTCTAATGAGCATAGAGGTGAGCTATGAGCTAATACGTTCTTATCTTTGAAACCTAGCATGAGAATGCCTGGTTAACTATGTATAGGCAATGGAAAAAAACAGATTTTTTTTTTCTTTTTTTTTTGTATAGAAGCCATGACATAAAGCTGTACAGTCAAATACAGAATGGCACTTTGAATACAACCATGAAAGTAATTAAATCCTGTTTGCCTGTCTTATTGCTTAGCTCATCTTTCACACAAGCATTACTGATGCCAAACCATGCAAGTAGGGATTGAGCTGGCATCATCTGTCCATTTGCTTTTGGGGAACTCTTTCCTGTTTCACAGGTAGAGGACTTTAAAGTCCATCTCTCATAGCTGTTGCACACAGCAAACCCTATCGTTCTGTCTGTCTGCTCAGCTGACTTCTCTGATGATTTGCCACTCTAAGATGAAAATTAAAGTATGTACTCTATACAGAAATATCAGATAAGATCACATAAGTAAGATAATTAGGATTAGATGCTATAACTTTTTTGGGGGGGCAGATAAAGTTTGGTTGCTGTGTTCCATAGAACTAGAGGAGCCTATTTGCTCAGAAGCAGCAGTCCCAACTACCAAATTCATTTCATGAACCTAAAATTATTTAATAGTACCTCTGTTTTGCACTTAACCTTAATTTTGCTCTTTAAAAAAATTACATTTTTTTCAGAAGGCCTCTTGTTTTATTGCCATAGTCCAAGTCTATGGGGACACTTTATTTCCAGGCTTTTCTGGACATAAAATTGTCCTCTGTTAACACCTGTGAATTTGATGTGTTTTTTTTTGTTGTTGTTGTTTGTTTTTTTTTGGTCTGGTCAGAGTAATAACAGCTGAACAAAATGGAACTTAGGCACACATTTTTCAGTCACTGTAGTTAATGCATCCCAACTCACTGGATTTCATGCTTTACTGGTGACAAAGAATGTGTTCTGGCTAATTGCAATATCCCTAGGTCTCAGGACTTCAAGAAAAACTAGAAAGTTCTAATTAAGTCCCTTTTTACCACCAGACAAAATAATCATTATTATTATTTTTTTTTGTAAAATTTTTGGTTTTCTGTTCCATAAACCATGGAGTACCAGTTTAACTGTTGCCTAAAAGGTAATGTGATGGGAGCCTGGCTATAGATTTGATATATTGCAGGAAGGCTGCATACATGAATTGTGAATAAGAGCAACAATTTTTCAAACATATATTGTCAAAGACATTTTCTTTCCAATAACACTGCCCATAAAATGTTACAAGTGTAATGGCTATTTTACTTGCAGTTAAAAAGTGCATACAATTGTAATATATCAGCTGTTGTTAAAATGACATCTGGGGATATACAAAGACCTTTTTTTTTTTTTCTTATTCTCTTTCAGACTTCTTTACTACCTTTGTTTCCTGTTAACTGTACTAGTATTAAAGAATTGCTTGAGAGGCACAGTACCTACACATTTGTAAATAGGTGTATATATTTATAAATATGTATTCTTGGCAGGATTTAATACCTGTATTTAACATTTGTTATTCAATAGATAGTAACATAGTTGTTTCTCTCTAATTCAAATACTGGCCCTTGCTGTACAGTATCAGTTGCATCTGTCAAATACCAGCACCCTAGCTGGCCTGTGGTTGTTCTGAGTGGCTGGTAGGTTCCTAAAGCTCTTTGAATTAAATGGTTGCTTCTTGTTGCAGATACAGAGACTGCAAAATGGTAGGGGTCATCTTAATTCAACTTGTACGGCAAAGTCAGTTGCAATAAAATTAATTTTTCAACTGTACTTCAAAGATATTCTAATACAGGTTGTTAAAAACTCTAAAGGTCTGACAAAGAAATTTAAAGTGACTTATCGAGAAGGATTTCTCTGTTATAAGCAGCTGGTGTGCAATCCTCGATCAGTTGAGGACAAATGCAAAGCTTTCCTTTTGCTGAGGCCAGGATTTCATCTGCAGTGTGGGATTTTTGAAAAGTGCTCGTCATAGATGTTTGAAGTCTCTGATAGGAATACCCATGCCGAAAATCCCTCTTAATATACTGTGCATATGGCACACACAAATCATCACGTTCCTTCAACTCATTGAATAAGTCATTGCTTAGACTTAATGCCTTATTTTTATAGTTTCTCCACGATCCTCCACAGGAGTTTGTACTTGCAAAGTGCACGCCACAATTTCTGAAGGATTTGCTGGCTATGACTACTTTGGACCAAGGCTTTTAGAAGGCAAATCCTTAAGAGCAGGAAGCTGCATTTATTCTTTTAGAAATGTGTAAAGCTCCTTATTTACCTTAACTTTGGGATTGATATCTGACACTGAGAAATACAGGCTGCGAGCACTGCGTTGCCTCGAAGATGCTCCTGCTTGACCAGCAATCCTGGGCTAGCAAATGCAATTCCTTGCACGAGATGACTGCAAGTCCCTTCCATGATCGAGGAAGGAAATGCAACTGAGTTTCCATAACCAGCCCCATTTTCAGTGAGGAGGCTGAAAGCAAGAGTCTATTATGAAAGCTAACATATTTGAATACCCCTGCTTTTGCTGAAGTGTCTGCTCTGTCCTTTTGCCTGCATTTCCTGAGTACTTTGATACTGCAGCATGTGCTTTATCAAGCTCTATTCTGAGCTGCTTACCTCATTAGGTTTAATGTTTGATTAGCGAGTCATTAAATCCTATTAATCAGGACACAAAATGTATCCAGGTCTCCTTTGGTTTGCAGTAATGATTTGAAAGTTTTCAAATCCTGTGTGATATACCTTTGTCATGGCAGGACAGAAGGAATGACGGTTTGTAAAAAATAATAAAAAAAATCAATTCTAACCAAATATTTTATAATGCTAATTCGTCCAAGATTCGTACACTGAAATAGCTAATCTAAGGACTTTGTTACTCTCTATATATATTTAGTATGATAACTTTGGCAACTTTTAAAAATATGGTACTTGGCAACTTCTTGTCTCAAATGAGTGTCTCTTTCTGTTGTGTTGAGGCAAAGAAGTTTATTTTCAAAAGAATTCAGTCCTTCTAAGGAAGAAGCAGCAGGAATTGATGCTGTCTCCCCCGGCTGTTCTGGAGAGAGGACTTACCTGCTGTGACGGACTTCTCGGTGAGGTGCCAGTTGATTGGAAGGTGGCTGTATCGGGAGTCCAGTAAATGAGCTGGTAGTGCTGTTTGTAACTGATCTGGTCTACTTGCACCATCTCTCTTCTCCCTATACTCCGTGTGTGTGTGTGTATATATATATTTCCACACTCATTTCCACTGGATAGCTGCAGGCCTCCTGAGCATTAAAGCAGCAGTCCGAGTTTGGTAGCGATATGCTATTGTGCCTGTGATAACAGCAAATTGGCAGCATCAGCCTTCTTACTGCCTAGTTTAGGCTGCTGTACGGAGCAGGCAAAGTCAGTGCAATGTGATCAAAATATTACAAATGCATATTTATTGGAACCATACTGTTGCCCTGACAAAGACTCTTTTCTTGCTTTAATGAAAGTGGCTACATGTTGGCACTCTAATATTCATTTTGATAACTTCTTTCTTATGGAACCTTTTTTTTAACATTAAGGATTATTTTTCTAACACATGCTCAGATTCCATATTCCTACCTTAATCCTTTCCTTTATCACTCTTGAATGCTAGGGATTGAATAACAGCTACTCTGCTTAGAGACTTGGCCACAAGAGACTGGGATTAATAGAGTCATACTGGTAGGACATTCTGCTGCTCTCTGGAGGCTGAATATCTCAGACTTCTCAGCTCTGTGTGGCAAACATGAGCTAAAGCAGATGATGTCTATTAATCTCCTAAATTAAGATTAATTTTGACTTTTTTTCACCTTCACTTGTTCCTTTTGTGACATTAGTATCTACAATGGAGCGAAGGTATTTCAAGGTAAATTCTTCAGTGAAGTTTTTAGGAGTTCTTGATGGGAAGTTTGGCCTCTGGGAAAAGGAGCTAGGAGATGGCTGAAAGCATCGGGATCTGATTGAAATCACTGCTGGGGAGGAGAAGAGCTCAGGACCTTTCACTTAGGATATTGGAAACTTTATAATGAGAGCTGGATGGGCAATTATTTCACACCTGCCTTAAGAAACTGGGTGTTGAAAGATACAAGTGTATTGTTGAATAATGAATTAATAGCACATGGTGTTAATAAGAATGCTTCTCTGTTAGTATTATCCTTTTACAGCTTTCTCCTCTGGGGGGATGGGGATGATGAGACTGGCTAATAAGACATCTGGCTATCTTAAAGCAACGTTAGCTTTGGGTCACATCAAGGTTATTTTCTTATTTGATCTTTCCTTTATACAACTTCTATAACTATGGTGATGTCACTCTTGCATTAAACAAGTTTTCCTGTGGTTTCCCATGAAAAAATAGTAAAGCAGACTAATGAAGGTGTAGTCTGGTCCTGAAATATGATGTGGCCAATCAACCTGTAAGGGAAGTCTTCTAAAATTCAGAATTGCAATACTAAGTGGTATTGCAGAGCTGTGCCCTAGTGCCTGATGGTACGGAGCAAGTGCTGTTAAAAGTTTCTGCTGGGTTGTTTTCAGGACTCTGCCGTAGAGTCCTTTTGCTTAAGGTCAACTATGGGAGAGGGAGGGCAGGGAAGAATATTTCAAATCTCCCTCCCATTGCAGGCAGCATTGGTAAGAATACTCTGAGCATGAGCTGGATAAATTTGATAGCTTTCTGAATGGGAGGTTACACAAGCCTAGTTTGATGAGGAAGATCCATCTCTTAAATATGGAAACTTATTTGCCTGCAACTTTTTTTCTTCTGGGTGTAGGGGTTTTTCATTTCATCCTCTTCTCCCCTTTTCCATTTTGATATGTAGGAGTATAAATAAAGGGCAAAGAAAATTCACCAAATCTTAAAATGAAACTTTAAAATCTTTCCATGACAAACCATAGTTTTTTTTTCTTCTTGCTTTAAGTAAAGGGCTGCTCTAGTATGAAGCTGGCTCATCCTTGCTTTACGCAGAATCCATCATGAGATCAGGAGCTAATGACTCTTCGTTACCTTTTGAGATAGTGGCGTATTCTATTTACTGTCATCCCTTGTACAGCTAGCACAGAAGGGAGCAAGAGAGGATGGGATAATCTCTGTGGAAGGCAGCATTTAAAACCTGTCTGGTAGGAGATAATTGCTGCATTCCTGGGGGATTAGCACAGGGAACTTTATTATAGTGCAGTGCAACTGTACCCAGCTATCTCCCACCAGATGGATGTCAGACTATTTTGTTGCAGGAGACAGAGCATGGAATGAAAGATGCGTGAATAAAGCATGTTTGTGCAGATGAAATGTAGTTTGTGCCATCCTCCCTGCTTCAAAACTGGATAGAGATTTTTCTTGTGCTGTCCTGCTTCAGAACTGTTTGAGGAACACTTGGGAATGGCTGAGGCAGTGTCTGTATTGGAGTCAGAGGAGTGACTGCATAGGAGGCACATCTATCTGTCATCTAGCTTGCTGAGCAACAAAAGCCGTGTTTCACAGCAGCGTGGTTTTTGGATAGGCAGCATCCTCAATCAGAAGTCTGGGTCACTGTGCCTGTGTTGCTTTCCACTGAGCAAGCAAAGTTAAAGATATCTTGGGAGACATTTGCTGCTTGTCTGGCCAGTTCCTGTTGGCATCCCTGGGGATTTGCTGACACAGTGAGCTATCGGCAGGCACACCTGAGTCACCCTGAGAAAAAGGCTTTGGTCATCCGAACCCAAGCTAGTATCCAAGCAGCTCTCTTACTTCTGCAATGTAGACATACCTTGGCATTTTTCCACTAGTGTGTTAGCCTTCAGTGTGTACTGACCTTTGTGGCTTACAAATATAAATAAGTATTTTCAAATGCACGTGAAGTAACTGGAGCTTTCTTATGAGAAGAAAAGCCCCTTGGACACTGGTGCTGTAAACTAGAGGGGGTTGGTGCATTTTCAGCAATGTATTTTGTCTATATCTGGATCCTCAGCACGCAGTTTGAATCGTTGGTGATATACTAAGAAACATATACGAAAGACAAAGAAAAGGAAGCTGAAAAGGTAACAAGAATTCAGGGATTGGCATACATTCTGCAGACTACAAATATACTGTGAGTTGGTTTGGATGCCAGTTCCTTGCATCAGCTAGAAGAACACGTTGATAGTGTACAAATTCCGATGTTCATTTGCTTTTTATTCAAGTTTTTGTACATGGATTATAAAGTACCACAATCTTTTTTTTTGGTAAGCCTGAATGTTAAATTGCATCACTTCTTTCTGTGCAGCGCGTAGAATTTAAGTCTCCTGGGGAATGCTGAGTCCTTACTCTGATTATTTTGTCATACTGTGATAAAAAGAAAAATACATGTAATTGTACTATCTGCCCTAAAACATCTTCACATTCTAAAACTGTGTGTCCAAAATAAGAAACTACTAAACCTTGCTTTGCAATTCTTTTGTTCTGGAATGTTGTTTGAGCAATGAAAAATGTTATTTTTTGGCACTTAATTTGCAGTGCAGAGCTACTTTAAGAGTAGACTTGATTTCATCTACTTAATGACCTTCACTATATATAACAGTCAAAGAACTGGAAGTTACTGGAAGGTTTGTGATAGCTGCAGGATTCCAGGGTACAGGAAAATCTGTTTGGTAGTTTTGCAAATAATAAAACCAGAGCAGCACAGTACTTGGTGTACAGCATTTTGATTCAGTGGTGAAACAAAAGTCCAATAAAATCTTATATTTCCAGTGAATATTGTCAAGACAGAGCACTGCTAGCAGCATGTGAGAGTTGTATTCTTTACTTGCTAAAAGAAAAAATGGGGTTTAAATTTCAGCGTTAATTGGTGTTAGCTGGCTGATGGATGTGGAAGATCTTGTTTTGCTGTGGACTTCATCATCCATAGTCCTCAAACTGCTAGTTTTTTTTTTTTTTACATTGTACACAAACTTGTTTTGTGGTGATCCTCGTCAAATGAGATTGCTGCCTCTGAAATCTAACTTAAAAAAAATCTGAATTCATCTTTTCAACTTGATGTTGTTATGGTAAATATATATATATATCTTTGGATAGATTAGGTTATATATGTAATTTCTTATGCTATTTCAAAAGGAATTTTAAAGAATTGTTGAAAGTGTCTGTCAAGAATAATAATTCTAAATCATCTTCATCCTTTGAAAATTGTCTTCCATCTTGCTGATGCATTGGGAATTGTCTGTTGTTTAGCAGGCAAGATAAGTCATAACCCAACTTACCGTCACGGCCTGAAAACACCTGGTGTTAGAGTGAAGATTTTATCACAGTCAGGAGGCGAAAAATGAACTGTTTGTGTTAGAGTTACTTTCCTGTCACAGTGTGAATGGTGTTAATAGACAGGGGACTGTAACTTCCAAAGGTGTTTTCAGCTAATGTGTCCTGGAGTTGCATTGGTAATAGGAAAGGAATAAGCAGTAAAAGCTTCTTATTACATCATGATTAAATATATCTTCTTAAAATGCATCAACTTAGTTCATCACAGTAGCATAAACGGAAGAAAACCTTTTGCCTTTTGAATATTTTGCCTATATGTTTCGAATATATATTTTAACACACATTCTATCATGTCGGAAGCATTCAGCACTGACGCTAATTTCCTGTGAAACCAAACGATCAGAAAATAGTGAATGATCTAGTAATCAGAATCAGCAAGTGGAGTTTAATTCATTTGCCTGTAGAGTGCTTGCCAACACTGTCGTGTAGAGCTCGCTGCTGTTCCAAGAGCCACTTGTGCTTATAATAATTAGAGTTCCAATGATCTGGAACTGCTTGATTCAGCTAAAGTTTTGGCAGGTGGCTGACACACTGAAGCATATTTAAACACTGTGCTAGCCTTGAAAAAGTCGCTTCAAATTATTTGCATGCCTGTGATACTGCTACCGTCATCACAAAAAAAAAAGTGGCCAATCTATCAGCTATGGATGTACAGCTATCATTTTATGTCACATAAAACATATGAAATACTGATTTGGAGGAAGGAAAGGATGAGGAAAGCTTAATTGGTTAGATTACATTAAAAATTTTACTCAAATTAAATTGTTCCTCTGTATATTTTGATGTATGATGTCTCATGCACACTTAGCAGTATTAGTAAGCCTTCATAACTGTAATTGTCTGAACATGTGGATGTGCCAGGATATATATATAAACATAGATTTTATTTTTTATATACGCACACAAAATGTGTATCTACCCACATTTCATTTTTGAATCTTCCCAACTTGTATTTTCAGTCTTATTTATCGTAAAATGTCAAGTTTGCCACCAGATGTCAGTTAAGGCCCAAGGAGCTTCTGTTTTCATAGGTGTCTAAACTGAAAGGTACTTTTCAGATGGTTTAGTTTAGCCTTTGTTTGGAACTGATATAATGAATGCCTCAGGATTTGTTTTCTACCTGAGTGTTAGTTTACTTTTTAGATAAATTATAAGAGAAGGCTTTTTGTCTGTATTGCTCTCTGACCCTCCAGTTAGCTGACTTTTCCATTGCATCTGGGTGAAGCTGTCTCATGCATCCTTTGAGGATGTTTGAACTTTAGGGGATTTAGCTTGAACTTGTGTGTGCAAGTGCTAGTTTAGGGATAAGACAGCCACAGCTATTGTCCTTGTAGTGAACTGTAGAACCCACAGCTCAAGAAGTCAGCCTGTGATCCTGATGAACTTCAGATGTAGTCCAGGAGTTTGATAAATGTGAAATCATGTTTATGCGCTTGAAGTTCTTGGAGGCTTGTGTTCAGTTAACAATGTTCAACGTATTTGTGTTCAGCTTCCAAATTCCAGGGTTAATAACATATATTACTTGGGAAAACAACGTGATGAGCTGAAGTGCAACAAAGTGTATTTCTTTGGGGTGAAAATGTCCCTGCCTCTTATGGAGGAGTAGCTGGTATAAGCAGAAGAAAGGGGAGGAAACAGAAGGGAGCTGAGATGAATTGAGGACTGATGGCTTTTCACTGATCTCTTAGTGACTTTTTTTTTTATATGATCATAAACTTTTTGTCATCACATGAATACTCACATAAAAATGACTGCTAACAACTCCCATTGACTTCAGAAGGAATTGGGGTTTTTGGCTTTAAATGATCTACCTCCTTATTTGTAAAATTTTGTACACGATTTTCTGATAAATTCTACTGTGTCAAACCATGGTACTGTTTCATTTGTTGTCAACAGCCTTTTGTGATGTTGTTTACTTGTCACAAGTTCTCAGGGGGGCTCCAAGTGCTTTGCATTTTTCATCTGATTCATTTGTTAACAGCAGTAGATGCTTATTTAGGAGAACTATAGACAGAAAAAAAATGAATACATTTTTTTTTTTTTTCTTAACTTGTAAAACTCAGTACAAAGCCAAAATCAAAGTAACTCAAATTACTATGTTTCCACCAAGAAAGAAAAAAAAAAAAAACTTACAGGAAGTTTTTCACAATAAATGTTGAATTACTAAAAGTTAAAAAGCAGTACAAATAAGGACTGGTTATGCAAAGATGCCTGTTTTGTGGCTTTTTGATATTTGAGTCATGACATAATGTCTTGAACTAGTGCTATCCACCTGTGTTTTTGTTAGGGTCCAGTAGGAACATCTCGAGCACCCATTAGCATTGCACCTTTACTAAAAAGTGCCCCGATCTACTAATCACGTCCTGTCCCTTCACAGAAGTAGTCACCACTGTAAACAGTGTAAACATTGTGCAGGCAACATTCATTAAATACTAATTGGCACCAGCATATAAACATGTTCTGACCATATGAGAACTCAGCACCCAATTTTGCTGAAAAACTTTGCAAAACAAAAAACAAACAAACCAAAGGCTCCCATCTTAACTGGTACATTATTAAATAGAGTAGACATGGATTGCAGCAGAAGGTACTGCTTCTCAAGAATTAGCTGGATTAGAAAAGATTCAGAGAAGAGTTCTGTAAATGACTCAGTCTTCAGATCAGTGGAAAAAAGCTTGGAATAAATCAGTGCAGTGTTTAGAAGCAATATCCGTGGCTCTGCATTGGAGCGATTCAAGGCTTAAGACTCCTGGGCTTGGTTCCTATTGCACCACAGCTCCTTGGTGCGATGTTGGGCAGACTGTGCATTGAGCTGCACTTAGCCCTGTCCCTGTAAACTGAGTATTGCCATCTCTTGGATGGCACGCTTGGGAAGTGACACAGCCTCCTATGTGTATTAGTTGCCATATAAACTTAAACACTCGGGTCAGTGGTGATGCAGTTGGAAGTGGAATTGCAGTTTTTCAGACTTGGCAGTGCTGCTGATCTTTATCTTCTCCTTTCCCTATGTCCTCCCTGCATGTTTTTCTACTCAGATTTTTGTATTGTCGTTATTTTCCCTTTGTCTCACCCTCTGCACTAACCCTTCCCTTCTTCACTGGCCTGGATAATAGAGAGTTAGATGACAGATGTGAAGTTAAATACAGCAGAGGTTGCAAAGTACTTACCCAGCTTCTGTTGTGGTAGCGCGTAAGTACCTGGGAGTGCTAGATGGATGCTCATAGGCACAAGACCTCACGGCATACATAACATACTTGTGCATGATATCAGTAACACCTAAGCTTCATTCTCTATAAAGTCTGTTGTACAGCACAGCAGTTTCCTTAGTCTTTTATCCATTCTGCCTTTAGTGCTCTCTGAAGGAGTCACTTCTTCTTTGTCAGTGTCACACCACTAAAGGAAGAAAATGTAAATCGTCTTTCTTCGGTAATAACATAAAAGTTGGCTAGCAAGAGCCTGAAAGGAAGTTTGAAAGTTAATTCTCTGAAGATGAGCATTATGACTTCTTTGTGCACAAAACTTGTGTGTCAGGTTCTGCAATGCATGCATTGTTTTGTAATTTTGTAAATAAAGCACCGATGGGCTTTTCAATGTGCAGGAAGAGGGTTGAAATCTTGTCTTCTGCAGTGATTCATCTCAGCCTAAAATTCAAATGTGAACGCATCCAAGCTGTTCCAAGCACTCAGTGCAATAAAAGTGGAAGTAAATGTGCATGTAAAAAGTTGCACGTGCACAAATAGTCTGAACCAGATCTCTCTGAATATTCGGCTCTTAACGTGTAACATTTAATCACTAAATACTGAGTTTAAATAGAGCTTTTGATGATGATGATGAAATGATTAATAAAGCGGTCTGAAACGCAGTTCAGAGCCTCTCTCTGGGGAGTCTTGCTTTGCCAATTCTGGCAAGGTGGCCTCCTACCGCAACAGAATCAGAAATGCCAATTGTAATTGAAGTCTTTAATTACGTTTCCTGCTTTATTTCAAGGTAACAAGCATTTGAGATTTTTTTTTCCTCTTCTTTGAATTTTGGTAGTATTGAAAAATGTGTTTAGGCTTCCTGTGAGCCCTTTGCTTTATGAAAATAATAGATGAATATGAAGGAAAAAATTAGTCCCTTCCAGAAATAACTATAGTGTTTTGCAAGTCTTTTCAAAGTTGTTAGGTCTTGTCAGGCATACTACAAGTTTGCTTGAATATACTCTTCAAACTTTACTCCATATTAAAGGAAGATTTAAGCAAGTAGAATGGTGCAGCTGAAAAGAATAGTACCTGCCCAGGCTCTTCAACCCTCCCAGCATGAACCGTGTCTTAAATCATAAATCACAGAGAAAGGGCAGAAGGAGATGAAAACAGCTAAGCCATTGCTTGGCAAGACAACTTCTTTACTTCCTTGTGAAAGGTTAGCGCCACCATCATCCTTGTCAACACAAGAAACACAAAAAGGGGCTGCAGGAGGGATGTGACCAGGAACAGAAGGGTGGAGAAAATAACTTGCGCCGTGCATCAATAAAACATTGTGCCTGATCACCAGATGCTGGGCAAACGCTGCTTTTCATACAGCCTGCAGATAATGTTCTGGCCTGGTATCTACTAAATGCTTTGATGCACTTAGTCATAATGTCATGTTTATGCCAAATCATTCTGATAAAGCTATTTGGGATTTGTGCAGCTCTGGAGTGAATATAGTGCAGTAAAAGGCAAGAGACATCTCCCCAAATTGTTTCTCCTCATGTTGTTCACTTAAGCAATATGTGATTAAATGACTCACCTACAGTTGCTTTTTGCAGTGCTTTTTTTGCATGCTTGTCTGACCATTTAGTGTTTTTAATAGTGTACTTAGGATTTAAAAGATTGGGGGGAAGATGGGAGGAATAACAAGTTCTAATTTTGACAATGACCGGAACAGACATTCAATATGGAGTGTGTTCGATTGGAAAACTGGTGCTCTTAGATGACGCACATGGAACTGCTTGTTTGAAGCAAGGACCATACCAGCCCTTTCTCTGGTCTGATATTAAAATCTTGTTTTATTCTGGTATTCCCTTTGTGTAGAACTGAAGAGAAGAAAACAGAAAAGCGTCTTTATTCTGGCCTTGATTTCCTCTGTTTTCTTCTGGTGCACACGAGCTGCTGCAGAATCCCTTGCAGACAGCTGCCACGTTTTCTCAGCAGTGGGTGTGCTGCTGTTCACCAGTATTTGCTCTCGGCTTTCAGTTCTGCTTCTGTCACGCTCCCTTCTGGAGCAGAATACTCAGTGGTGTCAGCACTGAGTTGTATAAACTGCTGTATCTGTATCTTCTTATTGTGATTAACCTTTCAAATGGGTTTAATGGTTTAATTATTTTTTTTTTTCCTACTGAAATAAAGCAAAAAAAAAAAAAAAAAAAAAAAGCTGAAACCTTGGTCTGAAGATCTGCTGTTCAACACCTTTTACAATTTATTTTTAAATGCAGTTTACATTTATTTTTAAATGCAGTTTACATTTATGTTAGATGGCACTCTGACGGACTGCTGGTACACAGAGCTCATGTATGTCTTCCTGAAGAACTCCTGTTAAATTTTATATTTCACTTGGCCATAGATTTCAAACTGAAGACAAAACTTCCTTAAGGAGATCTGACATGACACCATTGTGCTGGTTTTGTTTGTTTGTTTTAGGCTGATGGCAATATTTCTTATACATAATAGGGCCAAATTTGTCTTTTGTGTGTCCTTCCACCCTAGAGATGTTACAGCAGACATCTCCTTCAGGCTGTGTTGTCAAAAGACTATGTCTCTTACTTGAGAACCAAAACAGCCTGATTTTCAGAACATATCAGTGCAGCAAGGACATTTGGACACTGAATATCTGTGAAAACATTGGAAATTTCTAAAAAATCCTTTTTTTTTTTTTTTTTTATTTATTGGGGGGGGGACAGGGATGGGACGGGACTGCATAAACAGTAGCTGAGTGTTTTTTCTTTTTTAAGGAAAACTTTGTTTTAGCAACAGTGCTGGCAACTTCAAAGTCAGTGACCATCCTAAAAATTAAACTTTAACTTTCATGGAGCCAACAGCTGGTTTTCACATTGGAAACTTTTGTGCATGCTCACTGATTTCAAATATCTCATTTAGAAATATAAATTAGGAATTGCAATAAATATATTTTACAGGACTTACAATGACTTTTTGCTTTTAAAACAAAATTTTCATTTCAAATTTATTTCCTATTTATTGTTTACTTTTCAAGAAACAGTCTCTGAAGTTTTTAAGACATAAGATTGAATTGAGACTGCCATGATCTAAGATCGTGGGAGGGGGGGGAGTGCAAATCTTTTTTTTCCAAAAGGATACTCTAGTATGGAGAATTTTCAGTCTTTATTAGGCTTTTGAGCCCTACTGTGTCTGAAAACAATTGTAAAAAGTTAGTGTTCCAATAGGTATGGATATTCATGATTCATGACCAGTGTTTTGGCACGTGATATGGAGAATATGGGGGGGGACGACACATGACTTGAAATATTACAAAAATACCTCTATTCCTTTTCTGAGCAGAATTCCACCTTTTTATTTATTTATTTATGCCTGCTTAGCTTTTGGTTTCATTGAAGTGCCAACTGCAGCACAGTCCCTGGAGTGCTTTGTCTCTGTTTTGTTGGTGCTTGTTTTACAAAAACTACCTCTTGCATGACAAAGATGATTTGGGTTAAGGCTATGGAAATTGTGTCCCAAGAGAGGTGGTCACTGGAGGAATTCTTTCTTTATTCTTAGCATGTGTATTTGCTATACACGACTGCATATCGATAAATGATATTACCAACTTTAATGCTTTCACTGCAAGAAAAAAAAATCTAAAAGAAGTTTGCATTCTCACCAGGGAAATAATTAGTGATTTCAGGGGAACGTGGTAGCACCTGAAGTGCTACATGCAGCAATATCTGTAAATTGCTGTTTTCTTGTCCTCGCTTTTTTCTGCCAAAGGGTGATGCATCACTTCCATGTCGGAATAATCCTTGATGTGTGTTTGCTGTTGTTGCTGCTCTTGAAGCTCTGTGAGGGAGCCCCAGGAGCATGCGGTGGCAGCCAGCTGCCCAGCAGGTGACTTGGCCACGTTGGCTGAATTGCCTTGATAAAATCTCCTTTCTCCCTGGCATGCCTGTTCTACAGTTTGGTGCGGTGGAACCTTGCTTACTGCCTCTCTAGCAGGAATAAGAAATTTTCAAAGGGGAATTTTCTTTGGAGATGCCTAAAAACATAGCTACCACCTTCTTTCTTCCTTGGTGGTTGCAATAAAGAAATAGTCATCGGACAGCAGAGGTTATTTTTATTCACGCTTGTTCTGCTTTCCCTAGAGTTTATGGTTTACTTGTGCTGTATACATAACTCTTCTTCCAACTAGAATGGAAAAACATCTTTATTTGAGAAGTTTTCTTCATGAGAACACAGTACTCTGTCCTAAGGCAACAGCTGCAAGTTCAAAGTTAACCATGACTTAATGGAAAATGGGGAGAAAGAGACAGTAGGCTGTTGAGGAGACATTTATACTGCTAGTTACAAAAATGAATATTTTGTAGTTTTCATATTTTTCCTAATTTCTCACATTGATACCTAGCTTGAACTCTCACAATTTTTCTCTATAATGTCTCTGAATATACAGTCTTTCCTAACCCTCCTTGCAGCTAACGCTCTCAGTGAGGCTCATATTTTAGCTGCAGCAATGTTCCTTTCACTGCCCTTGACGAATTCATTCGTGCTGTGTTTATGCTTGTATCCCCTTTTTTGCAAAGAACTTTTTCCTTATCTGTCACTTGGACCATGTCACTGCTCTCTTGCTGTTCCTTCTTTGCCTCTTTCTTTATCGCATTAAATCTCCTGAGTTCACTATTAAGGCCCTTCACAGCCTCTCTGTGCCCTAACCCTTATCTTAAGGCTGGTATCAAAAGTCAGCTCCCACATCTGATCAGCCTCAGATGCCAGTCCCTATATGCCAGCTGCTAAATATTATGAGCAAACAGCTGTGTGCCTCTCCCTCATCCTTGGGAAAAGATTCCCAGGCATACAGCAAAGCCATGTCATGGTTCTCTTTCAAATTCCTCATTTAAAACAAGCTTTTATTCTAAGACTGTGCTTTGTTACAGTACCTCGGAAACTTCTAAGAGTGTTTAGCTTCTGCTGAGACAAACCGTTGGTGTATGATGTGGATTTAGTACTGGATTGCTATTTAATTCTATCCCCTTATCTGTCAAAATCCATCTCTTACGTGGTATATCCTTGGCATGGCCCATCTTTTTCTTTTCTGTCTCTGTAGCCTCAAACTTGACATAAGCTATACAGAAATGCAAATAATGTGTGTAATACTGACAGAAATGTTTTACCTCTTCATGCTATCTGTAAGCTGATGTCCCTTAAATATCTATAACATTAGAAGGTAAAGATGTTCTTTGCAACATGCATTTTGTCATGTTCCCTATACTGATATGCTGAATGTCACTGTGTTTCAAGTACTTAATTGCTTTTGGCTCTATTTGAAACCTTCAGTGTAGAACAATTCATCTATGCTGTGCCGTGAAGTTAAAGTTGAACAGCTTTTCTGGGTTTGTTTGTTTTCTGGGTGTGTAGAGGCAGGCAGAAACTGTCAGATAAGTTCAGGGTGAGAGAAGCCACCTCTGTCTCTGTGCCAGCACTGGGCACGTAGTTGCACACAAAAAATGGAAATGATCTGGCTCAACACTGACCCAGGAGGGGCTGAAAAAAAATATTACAATTAAAATGAGCGATGGCTGCATAAGCTTCCTGCTCTGACTTGCGAGGAGGTCGTGTGATGTGCAGGCACGGGGACGGTGTGGAAGCAGAGCACCAGCCAGAAGGCAGAGGCTATCTCTCGGCAGCAGCCAGCCCTTGGATTACAGCTATCGTGGGGTTGCAGGCGCAAGCAGGAATGTTAAAACAGCAGAGATACAATGAACAAAAATAGCAGGGTTACGAACTAGGTAGTATATCGTCTGCTGCAGTGTTCCCAGAATGAAAACTAGCTGGAAATGCCTATCTTAGCATTGATTGTCACTTAAGTCCCCTGAACAGAGCAAGGCTACTTGAGAATGAGCCATATTTCCAGAGTTCACGTATGTGTGAGTTCATGGCCTAAGAACGCATTTAATACGCTGTTTTGATTTAAAACAACAAATAAGTTGAAGTAGCAAGACTTTGTTATTCCCAAATAGGTTGCCATTTTAATGAACTAGCACCAATGCTTCTGGGAGCTTGAGAAGGTGAAAGGGAAGAATATTTGAATAGGGGCTGTAACTTTTATGAGAGTGTTGTTTGTTTGTTTGTTTTAAGATTCTGGCTGTTTATGTAGGTCATTCAAAACAAATCATAATTTAATGTTGGGCCTGTAAAGCTGTCTTAGTCTTGATAGGAAAGATGCTGAAAACAATTCTGAAAAATTGCGAAAAGGTTTATTTTGACACTTTAAAATTCTATTCTGTTGAGTGACAGTTCTTGGAATACATCTTAATGCAAGTTTAACTCCTGGAAAATGAAATAAATTCAAGTTGAATTGTGTGAATTTAGAACTGAATGGTGGGAGTTTGGAAGCTGAGGGAGGCATAAGAAAGGCTGTTTGATCTTTGTAGGGAACGCTTCTGGAGAACTGGATAAATCTGATATAAAAGCAGAATGTATCGGACCGGAGACTACTCAAAGAAAAGGCAAATGCAGTTGCCTGTATATAACTGCAGACCTAGAACAGATCTCAAGAGGCTGTCTTGTCCATCTTTCCCAGTCAGTGTCCAGTACGCTTCCAAAATCTACCACTCTGCCGCTCCAGAGGCAGACTGTTACACAAAGTCTTTCCTACTCCCTAATGTGACTTTTTTTTTTTTTTTTTTTTCTCCCCAGTTTAAATCCATCACTATTTGTGATGATTTTTGTGGATATGGCTATCATAATTCTCTTCCCTGCTTTTATTTTAAAACTATCTTTTCCCCTTTCTGTTTTTATGTCTTCAGGCTTAGCAGCCGCCTTTATCCTCTGAGGAAAGGCGACACATCTCTGAGGCTCATTGATGATTAGGCATAGATGATATAGATATGGATCATTCTTCATCTTCTGAGCTTGTGTAAGACTTTAGAGAAGAAAAATGGTGTGAAGACATAAGAGTCCTTAGAATAAGGGACTCTTCCAAGTCCTGCAGTCCTAGATGGAAAGGATTTTATGGAGAGGAAGAGTTTCTGTAGCGGAGGGACAAATGGGTGATTGAATATTTAGTTAGGAATTCAATCACTGTATAGATTCTCAGTAGGCCTTAATTATACTCTTCTATGCATGATCCCACATGCCTTCTGCAAGCAAATTTTTTATTAAAGTTGGAGAGATTTTTTTTTTTTTTTTTTTCTTCTCTGAGAATTACAAATTTAGCCCGTTGGCATGCATTGATTTGCTTGTTTAATTCTATGTGTTTTAGGTGTGTATCTGATAGTTAACCTTATAAACTCTCCTTTTAACACCCAGATCTGCCCAGTTTTCCTCAGGTAAATAAGGACAAAATTGTGCTTTTTAGAGCAATGAGGTAGAATTAATACTTAGCAATTGCTGCTGTGATTGCTTGATTTCTTGTCTTTAAAAATAATAATAAAAATGAAGTATGTGACTTCTTGGTTTTGCCAGGAAATTCCTAAGATAGGTGGCAGTAAAGTGCGTGCAGAACCTTGCCAGCTTGTTTCTGTATAGGTATAAAGGCAACCCAGTCATATGAGGAAGCTAAATCCAGTTGCAGAGCTGGAGCAGTATGTTTTATGTTGGAAAGTTCTTGCTGGTCTTCATACGGGAGTCATAAAGTAGCAGCAAACTCTGCTAAGGATTCTGCCTCATGGGGACTGCAAGCCAAGAGCCCAAGTTCCCTGCTATGAATATCTGCGCGAAGCTTGTTGAAAAGCTTTCCTTTGCATTCTTACATAATTCTGGGAAAAAGCATTTGGAAAGTGTCTCTTCAAAGCTATAATACTAAAAATAAATGCTTTTTCTGTATTTTAGCATAGCTTCTATTCCTCCCCCTCCTCCCCAGGATTTGGCCTTACTTTCTGAAAATACAGAGAGAAAAAATGATAAAAATCCACTCTCTACTTTCCACAGTGATTGAGAGAAATATTTTTTTATAATCTGTGTACAAAGAGGAAGGTGTTCCAAATACGAGAGAGACAACATTTTGCAGCTGAATTTTCGGATCTTTGCTCTCAGTGGATTGTGTATAGGACGACAGGGTGTGCATTCAGGACACAAGATGAAGTGCTGGGTTTGAATAACATCCTCCCATTTCTGGTGTCCGACTTGGATATTGCATTTGGCAGCAGAGCAGAAGTAGTAG
Organism: Nettapus auritus; assembly: GCA_011076525.1. Lineage (NCBI taxonomy): Eukaryota > Metazoa > Chordata > Aves > Anseriformes > Anatidae > Nettapus > Nettapus auritus. Next base: position 3,807,342 of record CM021775.1, read on the forward strand.
CAAATGATACCAAAGTTTGTAGAGGTCCAGCACTCTGTGCTATGGAGCAAGTTGCATATCCTGTAGCATTTACAATTGAAATAATTTGGAAATTATTCACATAATATTCAAAGAATTGTATATGATTGAATGTATTCAGTAGAATTGTGATTAGAATTGGATAACTTGCAAAGGATGAATAACAGGAAGGATAAAGTTTACCTGAGAGATGCACAATCATCTTACAGCACTCGCTTCAGAGAAGTGAACCTAAGGATGGGGCAAGGAAAGAAGAGTACTTGTTCGGGTTAAGTGCATCTATCTGGCTGCCCTGGAATAACTGCTGTTGGTCACGCACATCTATAGCTCTGGCATCTGGGTTCTGCATTGCTCGCAAAGCGCTCTTCTGCTTTTGTACCAGCAGTTGGGGTTTGCAAAGAACAAACTATTACCTGCAGGTTTGTCAGGTACTCCTTCATTTGCCTTACCTCAATTATTCTCTGCTCCAAGGAGATGTGCTAGTTCAGTTAGTATTGAACCAGCAACTGGTCTTTTTTTCCCAGAAGGCTGCAAACTAGAGCTTGAACCAATTAGAGCTAGTTGTTCTGCCCCACAGAAGCAAAGCTACTGCTTGTCAGTCCCTGGTTTGTTAAATCAAACTTGCTGAGACTGATTAGCAGACATAAACATGTATTTATACTGCTACATTCCTTGTCTTTTTTTTTTTCTTTGCTGTTAACTTCTGCACGTTGCATTGTTTTTCCTTTCTTGAAATGTATTTTCATAGGCATGTAAAAAAAAAAAAAAAAAAAGGGAAGCCAGCTATGTGTATACACAACTGATTATTTGTTGATCTGTCCTGAGTTTGCAATTTTTACTAATATTTTACAGCTTAATTCTGATTACTCATCACCTTACAGAACAGAAATAACCCTTTAAGGGACAAAATTTTCCTGTAGTTCTTTAACTAATTTCAATACTAGGTACTTAGGGACAGTAGAACAACTATTTACAATTTTTTATTTTTTTTTTTTAAACCATTAGGTCATACACCAAAGAGGAGGATAAACAATTTTAATGTTCCCTTGTTATTTCTTTTCTCATAGTTATGTTACTTTTCTAATCTTTGGTAGGCATCTTGTGGAGTCAGAACAAGCAGCAACTCTATCACAAAACAAAATGGCATTTCCTAGGCTGGCATCAAAGCTTATACAGAGGTTTAAAACGTGGCCTTTCTGTTCTAACTACTACTTGGAAGGCACAAAAAGTAGGTCTGTTTTTCTCAGTGGTCTTTCCTGAGGGTTATTTATTAATCCAATTCTTATTCTCAAACCTCATGAGATGTTTGGCTCTGATGGAAACCTTTTAGCATATTTGTTCATTCCTTGGGGAAGGTCCTGCTCTGCTGTAGGATCAGGCTAGCTCTGACAGATATGCTTTATTCGTGGATATAGTCATTGACAATTACCTTGGTAACTGTAACTACAGACTAATTAGGAAGAAGCACTATTAAAACACTAAATAGATAAGCAAACTAGAATTCTTTTAGCTTGTCAAATTGGTCCATTAAATCTGTGTGTGTTGTACCTGTAATTGCAAAGCTCCAATTATCATACATTTAGTGAAAGGAGTGATAAGGTTTTCTGGAGTGGAAAGAGATAAGAGATAAAAGTGAAAAGTTTCCTAATAATAACTTTTAGTAAAAGCTATCAATGGCAAATGTATACTTCTGATAAGAACCAGAAGCAGAGAACTTTTAAATCCTGGTATCTCCAAGCAAACAAAATAAGGACAAGTAGAAAAAGTTGGAGAGAAACGTCATCACCTCATGTAGATGGTTTAAACAATGTAAGACACTTCAGTCTTCAAAACCTACTTGTATTGCTCCTAGTAGGTGCTGTACTGGGGTCTATGCAGCACTGATATCGAGACTATGGCTTTTGGGGAAGTTCAGCACTCAACGTGCTAGAGAATGAAGGGTCTGACCCTTCACACTTCTTGCCGGGGAGCACTTCTGACCATAACCATCCCTGGGAGATGGCCAGCTCCTAGGGATCGTTATAGTTTCTTTTGAAAATGGTGCTTCTGAACAGGTTCTCTTGAAAGTCTTTTGAAGGAAGATGGAGACAGATGACCAAATCAGGGAGTTCAGAAATACAGCTCTGAATTCAAGCGCTGATGAAGACTAGAGTGTATGTAGAGGGGGAGGGAAATAGATGTGTTTATATTTCTGCCATAATTCACAGTGGTAGTAAGTTGAATAGAGATATATCTTGTCTCAGTACCTTTTAATCTGAATCTTTAAAGAGGGAACTGGAGAGACTTTAGGAAGCCTGGAATCAATTTGTGAAGGGGTAGAAAGGGGTAGATATGTACTGTGGAATCAGTAATTTTGAGAAATGCATAGAAGGAAGAGAAGAGAAGGGTGGCCTTAAGAGCAAGCAAGATTGAAAGAAATGTTGTTACTAAGCAGAATTTTTTTTTTTTTTTTTTTTTTTGTGAAGTGACTGCTGTTTGTGAGAAGGGGGAGGGAAGGAAAAGGATAACACTTCTCTGAGGGCCCAAGAGGTTTTATCCATTTTAAAACCAATTCTGTGCAAAATAAAGGCAAGCGAGCATATGTATTCTAAATGGCACTTCAACCTCTCTCCAAAAAAAGTCATCAGTGTTCAAATAGGCATCATTACTCTGTGGTGTTGCTTTCTATCTTTCCTTTTCAGTTAGTGGATTGCAGATGACAAGCCTGATTTCTAATTGGTTTTAGAGATGTTGTTTGTGAAGCTTTGCATGTAAAGGGAAGCTGTGATTTATTTATTTTTTCCTAGTTATATAAAAAGGAAAAAAATGATGCAGATAAAAGCCAGGAAAAGGGGAAAAGGGTGATCGCTTCCACACTCATAATGGCTTTGGAAATTTGACTTGAAATGAATGTTCTCTTTTGAATGGTTGACATAAAACAAAACATGTTTTGCCTCTGAGAAATCAAAATGTTTGTTCCAAGCAAGTGAAGTCTGATGGTCAGGTGGTTAAAATTACACTTCTAATGGCTTCTTAAGCTGAATTATATCCACTCAAGCAGTGGCAGTCAAGCTTGATACTGGGGGTTTATAAATAGTTAGAAGGTGGAAGAGCATGCTGGGGAAAAGTAAAAACATGCTCTCAGATTCTTGAGTTTTTCAAGACTTAAATTAGTACGCCACTTTTCCAGTTCTTGTTTTGCAGTGCCGCATTCTGAAAGACTTCTTTAAACTTAGATTTTGTAATGTGGCTTAGGAAGGAAGCAACAGGGTGGTAAGATGAGCGATACATTGGCAACAAGTCTACTGTCAGAGAGGGAAGAATCTTTACACTACCATTGTCATTTTCAAAAACAATTAGCTTAGGCTCTGGTCTTAAAAACCATGTTTGTTACCATGTAGGGTCTATCTAGTAGCTGCAGAGCTGAGGGATTCTAGGATAAAGTAATCTGACTTCATGTTCTTGTTTCTAAAAGGAGATACTTCAATAGCGGTGCTCTTAAAAACATAGTTCATGTACTTGTCTCCCTGTTCTTGTAAATATATGCCAGCTTTTCAAAGGTTATTAGTAAGACAACAGGTTAAGTACTATTAGAATGTGGAAAATGGGAAACCTTAAATTTCACATTTCCTTAAGTGGCAGGAAGATCTGGTCATGTTGTGATTTATGTTTGACAGACTGCTAACATCTAATCTGACAGAACAGAGGAAAAGGCAATTACTCAGTTTTAAAAAATTTATGATAGCTTTTCAGTAGCTTGGATCACAGCAAATGATTCTTGGGACAATCCAATACCAAATTAATAAATGAAGGATTGAGGTACTGACAGAAGGGGGCAGGGGGTGAGAACTGGCTGAAGTTTTTTGGCTGTGTGAACACGATCTCAAAGAACACATTTTCCTAATGTCAAAGACTGCCTCCAGAACCACAGTCCTTGAGAAGTGAATTGATGTGGGAGAAAGGTACAAGCTACAAACATTCTGCTACTGCCAAAACTGTATTGGAATCTGTGCTTTATTCCACGTGGAATAAGCTTGCTGAGTTTCAATGTGGGCAGAAACAATCAAGCAATATCCTTCTGTAACGTTAAGCAGCAGCTTGGGGGGTTGAAAATAGATGATCTTGAAGGTTGCTTCCAAACCCAACCCTTCTATGAAATGCAATTCTTGCTTACGCAAAGCAGCCCAAGTAATTTCTGTAAGCTATTGTAAAATAATTCTTGTTCTCTCTCTCATTCTGAGTTCTGATGTGCCAAACTTTTGGGCAGTATGCTTTACCTACCTGAGTAACAGCATACCCGTGGTTTAAGAGTGGGTTGTGGGATCTCCAGATGCTGGCTACAAATCTGTGTCACTTTGAGCTTATCGGCACTGGAGGATGCAGTTTGTTTATTTACAATGTTTGGAGATTCGTTGGGATGAAATATAATAACTTAATGAAAATAATAATACTTGAAAGGCTGTAAGTATCACTGGGTTTTATTAGACAATGTTTATTAAGTGTGACTTGAAAACTAAGCATTGCATTAAAGGTGTGTAGTGACACTAGTTGCAAACGCTTCTACAAGATAAAAAAATCAATCTTTGACTAATTTTTAAATTAAAAAAAGCTTATGTTTAAATCCAGGTACTTTGTGCTTTTTGGAACAGCGCTTTTTAATGTTTGTTTATTTATTTATTTGCTTTGGAAGTAAAGGATGGCTTTGGATTGCATAAAGAGGTTTCTTCAGGGAAATTAAACATTCTTGGAGGACTGCAGATTTCCTTTGCTGAGCTACAGCTGCAAAAGGAGGGCTTCAGACATTTGTGTCATGTTAAATGTGCACAGCAGAAAGAGAGCCAGGTACTTGGACTGACATGATGGATTCCCCTTTCACCTGCTGCCTCTACCTCATTAAACTGCAGTGATTAAGGAGCTATCAAAATTTAATACTTCAAAATGACTGCACAAAAGCAACTTCTTATGGGAAGCGATCTTTTAAAAACTGCCACCTACATACACAATTTCTCCCACAAAACCTCTTCCTCTGTGCACCCCTCCCTCCCCTGCATATTCTTCCCTTTAATTTATAGGGAAGTGCTGAAACCTTTAGCGAGCAAGAGCCACTCCTGAGAACAAATATGGGCTCTAAATTATTTGAGCCCATCGGGCATATTGGTTATTAAACTTCATCTGGTGTAAGAGGGCAGATGGATGTGCTGTGTCATTGCCAGCTATATTAATTGCATACTAAAGATTTTCAATTTTTTAGGTAGAAATATGGATTGGAATTATAGCAGGATTATTCAGGTGACTCTGACAAGCTGTAGCTTTAGAGATGTATTAAAACAAATTAACGCTTTGGCTTGATCAGGCACTAAATGTTGCCACCTTGCTACTTCTTTTTTCTCCCTTCCTCCTGCGTAGTCCACACACGTTAGCTGAACCTGACAGAAAGCAGATGCCAGAATTTGGTACTAAACCACCTCATTCTTAGTATTTTTCCATCAGCAGATCTCAGTGAAGTAGACCTGCCCCCACCTTTATTTCTTGAGAGGAAATGAAGGAAACCAAGCGACTTGCCCAAAGCCTCTTGGAAGAGGAGGCTGCAGCATTACCTATAGTCTGCTTATCACGAATCTCAACCCAATGCAATGTTTACAAAGCTACACTGTTTCCCAGTCGATAACCTGCTGACTGACATGAAAAAGTGCCTTAAGAGAATAGTGCCTGGCCAAGGCTCAGCGCAGATTGTGCCAGCCGGTGGCACGGCCCCTGAACAGCGTTATTCCCGTGTGCCAAGGAGGGCAGCTTGGAGCTCTCTCTCTATCAAGCAGCAAAAGCGAGGGGATTAAAAAGTGGGGAAAAAAACCTTTGGGGCCTCCAATTTGTCAAGTCTGCCTGCAGCTGACATAATGTGAATTTTTTTCCTGATAGCAGTAGATCCCATGAATTATGATACAGCGCCTGGCAAAAATCAGCTATACAGCACGGGTTCTGATAAAGCTGACGGTGTAGGATGGAGCTCCTTGGTGCTGCTCCTTGTGCACTGCAATTTTACCATTTGGAGGTTGGATGCCTTGCATGTTTAGGCTTGTAGCATTTTTACTAACTAAATTCCTTGTGGCAAATAGTAAAAAATGGCCTTTGTGCCAGAAGAGAGAGAGAACTTCCTGTAGGAACCTGAAATGTTAAAAAAGCTTATGCAGTCTTGCTTTTGTAGGCAGGAAAAGCATGAGTCTTTAGCAATTCACAACATTGGTAACAGATCTAAAATACTGAAGGAAATATTTAAAGAAATAATTTAACAGATCTAGATTATATTACAGGAATCCCTCAATTAAATGAAGCCTTTAAAATGAGTGCTATTAGCACTGTTACAGATTTGTATTGTGAGCCTCGCTCATAGAGTGCTTGTGTTGTGCATATACAATGCAAAGATCTCTGGCCTTAAAAGCTTTTAGCATGAATATAGGAGAAGAAAACTGGATTGATGTAGGCAGACAGTGGGGAAAAGGAGGCAAGGCGTTGGTGTTGGTTAGCCTGGATGGTGGTGTCGCTACGTGCTGCTCAGCTACTCTGAAACCCTCTGAGGCATTACAGAAGGGAAGCACTAAGGAAAGGATTGTAACGCATGCTCTTGTTTTGACCATGGTTACTCTGGCTTTCAGACTTTGTGTTTGACATCGTTGCTGAAACATGTAAATCAGTTACATTAATGTCTGTGTTAACTACATGATATGGTTCTCTTTATACTCCAGTTTAGAACCCAATGTAACACATCTAAATTTGTGGTCCATGTATATAGAAAAGTGTGCGCGTGTGTCCTCACAGATTCATTTTAAGGGAAATGGATCAATTGCATAACACTTGCTTTTATTTCTTGAGTTTTGGGGGCAAGAGCTTGTTTAATAAAAATTAGTCAATCTGCCTTCCCTCCTCCATCACAGATGTCATTTATCAACTCACTGTTCCGTACCAGACAAGGATGATCATAGTTGTGCTTTATATATATTACTTATTAAAAGGCTATTTTTAATTCTTCCCTTCCTCTCCTATTTATTAGCAGGTCCCCATGGCTGCTTCTGTGTTACATACGTCAAAATGTTATGGCCAGAGGAAACAAAGGTTTATTTAGGCCATGTAGTTACCATTGCAGCAGTGTGCTCGTTGGTCAGAAGTTCCTAATATACTGAAAATTATATAAGAGTGGGTAAAAGATGAAGTGGTTAACAATGGTGTTGGTCAGAGATAGCAAAGGCTGAAGCATACCCGTGGGATATTTGTATCACGCAGAAGTTGGTGTGTTTTTTTGATCTGGTGGGGACAGAAGCCCTCCCCACTTTCACTACCATTTTTTATCTTACATTAGAAAATGCAAACGATAGCAGGGCCATGAGCAGTGAGAATGCTCGTCATTCTATTTTTTACCATATATGTGTGGGTCCAAATACCTTGCACTGTGTTAATAAGCAATGGAAGGCAAAAAAACATCAGGGAAGCAATAGCTAGATATATAATAAGGCTATGAGAGGTAAGGAATTTGTTTATTTCCAGGCAAGCTCTACAGCTGTTTTCATGAACTGGTCTCTCTCCATATCACATGGCGGTTTATTATTTTTCTAATTGATCACAATTATTTGTGGTGTGAGCCTGGACAAATAGACATTAGGACAAGATACCCATCCTTTCAAGCTCATAGTCAAGAAGTCTGACCTTGTGTAGAATAGTGCACGTTCAATTTTTCATAGATTCTTGCACTCGGTCTACTTCTGATCCGTGATATGACTGCAGAGATAAAGAATTTGCGTTATGCACAGACACTTTTAACGCTACTCTAGAAGTACAGAGGAGTCTTAAAGATAGTAAAAATGACATTGTACGACATGCTAGGTTAATACACGACCTATTTTACCCTAGGAGAAATTGAGCTAGAGACTGTTTGTGAAGCCTCTAAAGGTCAACATTGTCTACTGCAGGGTGAATGAATTATTGCAAATGGTGGTCACGGTGGCTATCAAGAGGCTTGTGTATATTCAGTGCTGGTATTGCTGAGCACATTGCCTACTTGCACGTTGCCCGCTTGCACTGTAATTTGTTTTGCTCTGAACAGAACTGAGGAAGTTGCTTTTAACTGGATATCCCAATGATCTTGGAGCTACTGACTGTAGATATACAACCGTTGTAGCTCTTCTGCACAATAAGGAGCTGTACAGAAGCAGTCATGATAATGATGGTATGAATATGCAAGTAGTTCTCAATGCCAGCATCATCATCACAGATGTTCCCATGCATCTGGGGTCCATGCACAATTCATTCATTTTGCACATGTTCCCACTCAACAAGCTTCTCTGAATGTTTTCACCCAATGGGGGATGGCTGATTGTTCAGCCTTTTATCATGTTTTTCTCAAGTTTACTCTAGTAACATCTGTGTACAGTCATTATAGACCTGGCGCCTGTTCTGAGTTGGTACTGATTTTTCTCCCATGGTGACAGGCAATGCTCCCTTTTTCTATCCCATTGAACAGATCTGTAGTGGAAAGCAACCTATGCTGTCAGATGCTGTCTGGCTAAATGTATTTCTCAGAGACCCTGACAAGTTAAGTCTTTCAAGAGCTGCAGAGCATTGGCAAAACTGATGATAACGCCTATTGTACCAGGAGCCTTAGGCTGTGCTCTGCTGGTGTTGTCCTTAGATTTGCCTGGCCAGCTGGACATAATGCAGTGCCATGAAGCATTTTCTTAGCTTGGAGTGTGAGAGATGCTCCACCAATCAGATTTTGCATCACTTCCTTGTTTTCTAGCATATTCTGAAAAGATGAAAGCAGCCTTTTGATCAAATAGTTACAGAATACTTTGGGGTCTGATGGAGTCAATCCATTTTTGGGTAAGGAAAACCTAGAACCTTTCTTCCCTTTCTTGAGAGTTGATAGATGATTTACCTGTTAAATAACTGTCCAAAATTATTCGCTGCTTCTATGGTGCCATGTATGTGCAGAAATGAATGATAGCAGAGCTGTCAGTTTGGCATGACCTTGTCCTGCCCATATTTGAATTTCTAAGCGTGTCATAGGTACCTATGAAACGTTGCGCTTGAGAAGCCAGGTGCCAAATGAACTGATATTTGTAAGCTCTGGCAGTCATGATAAATACAAGATCTCTACTGTTCACTCAGATATTTACTAAGGTACCCGTCTCCTGCCTTGGCAATACAGAAGGCAGCTGAAAAGTTCAGAGAAATCTCTATTTGTAGGAGAGCGTGATTGGAGCAAAGTTATTGAGTATATAGCACATTTTGGTTATCAAAGTAAGTTTGTAATAATTTGTTTGTTTGGAAAGGAGATTGTTCTTGGCTTGCTCGTTATTGGTGTGTGCTTTCCATGAGCAGTAATTGAGATTAAACATTCTCTAGGGTTGTAAGTAATTTATCTTCCAGTAAACTGATATCTGTTTATATGTTAACATTGCTTACATTATTTATATGTAGATTTGCATCCATGAACTGGAAAATATAATCTTTTATTTCATAAAAAAGTAATTTAATGTTTAAAAAATCAATAAAATATTAATTACATATGAAAAGGCTTCTGTAACACAGAACACGTATTGTATATTTTGGCAAATTGTTCACGCTGAATAAATTGTGTAGCAAAGGAAACAAGAATACATTAGCGAAAATCAAAAACAATGGAAGCTGGCTGCTCTGTGGTTAAACAAGTTGCACGTGTAGATTAACCTTTACCTGAAGACAGCAAAGAGAAATTGGTGTACTGCAGCTCTCTCCCCTTGCTCCTGAAATGCATCTGATGGCTAAAATCTTCCCAAATGTACTGTATTAGTGCCGTACACAATTGATTTCTTTTTTTTTCCATCTCTTGTTGGAGTGTTTGAGAACTTGAAATTGGGAAACTTTGAGCTTCTGCAGTACAGCTTTACAGTTCATCAGAACTCTAATGATTCAAGCAGCAGCATAATTGGGCAGAGTCGGATTAATGTTTTGACAATTAATTTAAACCTTCAGTTCTTGTCGGGCAAAGGACAAGCTCAGCTGGTGTTGGGGAGAGCGTTTTGTTTCATTGACAATACCGATATTCTCTGTTAGCAACAGATTTCATCACAAGCCATCAGCACACAATTATTTCTAGATTGTACATTAATTTCTATGTTGAGTCTTGGCGTTGCTTAATGTCTTATGTGCTGAACTGAATGACATCTGAAACAAGGAAGTGTTTTGTTACATGGGTAATCCCCAGGCAGTAAATGCAATACCTTTCAAAGTTGTTTGAATAATGTGTGCTCTCAAGAAGGAAAAACCTACCTGACTTTTGCATGGTTGAGAAAAGTCATGCCTTTTAACTTTGCATTGCTTTTGGTCAAGATGATTTATGCTGAGGAAATACTCTTACCTCATGCACTCTAACCTTTGCAAAGCTCGTTCCATTACACTTTCATAGCCTCTTCTACAGGAATGGTACTTCTCCTTCTAATGTGCTCTGTGGCTTTATAAATGGCAAGGTCACGTCTTTGTAGGATTTGCAACAAAGATGAAAGTTCTCTCAGAGCCTCTTTCCTGAGAGCTAAATCCACCATAAATCCAGGGCTTTCAAGATTTTTCTAAACTGAGAAATGTTGAGCACTTGGATAAAGATTGAACTCTCCTTTTTTTTTTTTTTTTTTTTTTTTTTTTTTTTT